>JANSTT010017185.1:0-18112 GCA_026745375.1 Platyura marginata | reverse complement strand
AATAAATTTAATAAAATTTAAACTTTTGCTTTTATAATTTTAAGTTAAGTGGTGTCCCAAGAGCCAGGGGCATTACATCAGGACCAGATCTACTATTGGTGGATATGACTGACTATAACTAGGCACCAAGCATACCTAAAAGTAAGGGGAAAACTCTTCTCTTATTTGTAAACATAAAATTATATTGATTCAAAAAAGAATAACGTTCAAGACAGAATTTAGTATCCTTCCGAATACAACGTAAAATTAGGCAAATGTTAAACAATATTTAGAGGAATTTTTGCATGATATTTATAGTAATTTTATCAGCGAAACCTCATAAAGTTTTTTGTGAAAATTAAAAAAATTTAAATATTTAATTGATCTGTATTTTTGAAGTATACAAGACTTGTACTACACGTCCAAGTAAAGATACTTATATCATGTGACAGTTAAATTTAATTATTACAACGATCAGCCCGGATTTTCTGTTTGAATCGCACATCACAAAATATTAAAATAGGACGCCATTTTGAGTTTTAGATCATGTGCTTAGATCTTATGTATAGATCGTATTTAGATATTAACAACTGAGCTTTAATAGTAAAAAATTTAATACAAGCGTATGGATGCCTATGGAGCGGGAGGTCCCCGGTTCAAGTCCGACTGGGGTTGAAACCAGACAAAGTTTTTTTCTTGACTTTAATCTGTGGCCGGGTAGTTAGATTGCACTTAAAAAACAGTCTAGAAAATGCATTATCACAGAATGACAGTGCTTGAAGGATGTCAGGTGAAATGGCGAGCATTTATAAGGTTTCCATGAGAAACACCTCAAGTGCTGCATTTCACACACACATACAAAGAAGATGTCATTCCAATTTGATAAATGTATATTCAGTGGTAACAAAACGGCACAATTGTGCAATTTGGTAGATCAAGATAGATCTCGCCACAAAGAAGAAGAAGAAGAAGATGTATGAAAAAATGGAATGGTTGCTTGACTAAAGTACATATATGAGTACCTATCTATAGTCTAGAACAAAAAAATAGAATTTTTATGGATAAATATAATAAAAATAAATAGATACCATTATATATAACAATTGGTTAACATAAAAGCTTATTAGTATAAATTATTACTATACACATAAAAGAAGGACATTTGTTTTGATTAGGTGAAAATCGAACCTAGAATCTTGCGCTGAAAAGGTTGATATAAAAAATAACTTTTCGATTGAAAAATCCTGTATCACAATTTGTCTCTAAAGAGTATTTTTTTTTTATTTTTAAGACAGTATACCTAACCTATATTGTATATTAACATGAGCTACAACAAGCTTATGAGATTATAAACAATAAATCTTTTTGGAACGCGTCGTAATTAGCTAGATCTAAATTATCTCATTATTAAAAAGAACGAATTAATTTATTTCAAATAATCTTGCATTGATTTATTTAATGCAATAGAATCTCTTTTTAAAAGAACTTATATTGTCTAATCTTTCAGAATCTTGCGGAATTATTCTACATAAATATGCCGCAGTATCAAATTTATGTATTGTTCCACAACCTACTATGTAGGTTGTGATTATTCTCATAGCACACCATGTATGTGTATACTGTCTGTATATATTCTCTAGAAATAACTGTTACTTGCACTAAGACTATATGTGAATGATGAAGATGTGAATATGTTCGGCTAAAAGCTGTTTATTGCGCATTTGTCTTAAACTGTTCCCATTGAGGTGCTATTTTTTACACAAATAGGGAGTACGATGATATTTATTGTATTTATTCGTACGATTGGTTCCAGGATTATTATTATTAGATTCTTCCAATGAATACGTTATATTGTTGGGGTCCGAAAATTAAAGGAAAAATTGCCAAAGAAATTATAATTAATTTCACACAAAAATTTATTCTAATTCTTGTATCTAAAATTGAAGTCTCATCACATGAAAATAAACTATACCTTCAAATTTATATAGGTTATATAGGTTATATAGGTTAGCCACACCTAAATTTAGTAGTCGGTTTAAAAATTTTAAACCAACTAATCGCTAATATTCACTCAATCAAACGGACGTTAAACCAAAATTCTAAACCAAATGGTCCGACGATAAACCAACTCCAACTTAAACGTGCCATTTTCGTAGCGTTAAGATACGGTTTAAGTTTATTTAGGTAATATTCAGCATTTTGCTGTTGAAATTCAGTCAGTGTGAATCATTTAGTTCGACATGGTGTGTGTGTGCGTTCTTTGCTATTATTTTATCATTTTATTTTCCATTTGCCATTTTTCTATTTGTCTAGATGGAAATTGAGGCGCTTTTGTTGTCATCATCATCCTTGTCGTCAAGAATTAAATAAACTTTAAAATCATGAATGAATTATTTGCTCGCTGTGTTCTTGATGATGGGAATTGGTGGGAACTCACAATTCCACACGAACACGAACTCGACCATACACAAAACACAAAAATAAATTACCAAACCATACACAAAATAGCAACAATTCAATTGCACTGAAGGAATAAAATAAATAAATAGAAATAGAATAAAAGGTAGCTTTTGATTTCGATACGTGTTCACACAATGACGAAAGCGAAAATAATGTGCGTCAAAAATGTCAAATTTTACATTACGTCGGTTTAAATCGGTTTAAAACATACGTTAATCACATTTTTCGTACGATTAAAACGGACGTAAACCGAATGGCATTTTTTGCTATAACGGAGTGAATATTGCCAATTTAAACAAGGTCCTGTCGGTTAAAATTCTATTGGTTTACGTCGGTTGTCGATTGTCGGCGCTTTTTAACCGAATTTAAAACGGCGTGAATATTACGGCAGTAAATATATCCCAAAAAATATACTTATTTGAAATACATATTATAATATTTCAAACACATAATTGTCCATATCAAATATTATTTTCCTATATGTTAATATAGATTCCCATCTCCCACTTAGAATAGATCGGCGACACTGGATTTTTCAAAATTCCACCTAAATTAAATAGTCTGCAACATATATTTATACATACCTAAAAATGGTCGCAAAAATGTCCATAAACAATGTCGAGACATTAATTTAATAACTGCCGCCGCCACCGTGGCGTAAGTGATACGTTTACGTAATTTTTTTAGTTGCTACCAAATAGGTTTAAGTATGGAATGTTAACAAATATTTCCATCTCGACCACTTCAAACAAATTTTGAATCTTCCCTCACCATGAATATTAACTACGCTCAACATTATGTAGTTGTTCCACCAAAATTAAACAAGACGATGGAGTGTGGTTGTGTATCTTAGGCTATAGTACACACCATCATTTCTCTACCGTACCTACCATAAATATTCTATACATACAGTGTAAATCGTATACATATATATATACATATATTCGTTAAGTGGAATTACATACTGTGCGGTATAACTTGAGTCAGAAAACTCTCTTATAAAACAAAACACAACTTAATATGCGCTTCCATATTGAAACTTGAAACAATATTAAAACTTAGGCAAACAAGTAATTAATCATATTACACAATGTAGGTATACCTTCTACATATGTATGTATGTACTATATCCATACATACGTACATATAGAACAAATAAAATATGATATTACATACAAACAATGGCCCATTGGATGGATTGGATGGAAAGCTTTTGCGGCGGCTGTTTTGTGTATGCATATTATGTATGTATAGACAGCCTTTGCGATGTTTCAATGTTTGGTATTAGGAACATTTGAAATTTACCAAAAAAAAATTATTTTAACAAAAAAAAAACGCACATGAAAAATTAATAATAAAATCTACTGGGAGTAGGGGATATCTAATACACATGAAAGTATTTTCCTGCACGTTTTCTCTGATATAGGAAAATATATAAGAAAACAAAACTTCTTACTGGGACCAATATTAAATATAAATTGGTGTCTAAAGATTTTGTTAAAAGCGACTTCAATTTACAAGGGTATTCGAGAATTAAATGAAAACTTTTAAGAGGAAAATATGGATAACGAAGTGGATGTCGTTAAGTGTTCTTCTACAATGACAAAGTTTTTTAAGGTGTATAAAAAAAAAAAATTGAAAAAAAAGTGTTAAAGTTAACTTAAAACAAGAGATGCCATATTTAAGCGCTTAATGAGTATTTATTTAGTGAACTTTTTTAATAAATAGAATAGCTAGTTGGGTATAGAAAGTAGTTAAATAAATATTTTATGCTCCAGGTCCTGAGTCTGGGTACTTCACCATATCAAAACACATAAAAACAAAAATGTCTTTCATCAACAAAAATTGTAATAAAATATTGGAGATTGTTCTTTCCTATACACAACAATTGACACAGTAAAAATATTTACCCCAAGCAAATGTTTATACCAAAATTAAGCTTGAATACAAAATTAATTAATAATAATATAAAATTATGTTTACAAAAATATTCCTATAAGTTTGCTACTACATAGTAACTCGTAGAATACAAAATGGACACCTGTTTCCTCACACATGCAAATGGAGTATTGCGAATTGCAACAAACAAAAAAACTAACGCATTGTTCTTTCAAAATATATGTAAAAAGATTTAACAGAAGAAAAAAGGCTGCTTAGTAAAGCTAACGCGGCTTCCACACTGAACTACCTTTCGTTCGTTTATTTTTCAAACCTTTCCTCAACCTTCCCCACCCTTTCCCAACCTTTCCCTACCAATTCCACCCTTCCCCAACCTTCCTTACCCTTCCCCACTTTCCCTACCCCTCCCAACCCTTCCACCAATTGTATGGTAGGGATTAAAAGAAGTGGGCCGATTAATGCCACTGCCAAAATTTCAAGTCGCTAGCTCAACGCATTTGAAAGTTAACGTGTATACAACCGAGCGAGCGAGCAAGCGAATGTTACTACTAAATTTAATTTTTATTGTAGGTTTTCGATTCAAAATTTCCAAAAAAAATTTGAAAAAAAATGAAACCAAGGCTTTCAGTTTATACTTGTGGAAGCAAAACTGAAAATAATAGATGTCAAATGTTTTGAGTTTTTAACCCTTTGCGGACGGCAAAAAACCAAAAAAAAAAGTATTTTTTTTCAATTATAATATTTATGTAGAATAATTCGTATTTACCAACGCCAAAAACAGTAAAAAAATGGACTAAATTTTCTAATCCAGGCAAACACGATCAAACAAAACACAAACAGAATGAATTTGCATCCATTTATTTGGTTCATCCGGCATTTGGAAAAAAATTATTTATTAGTGGTTCCACAGTTGGATCACTTAGCTTGAAATGGTTAATGAGGCAAATCATAATTCGTGTTTATTTCGAATAACAAAAATTACAATAATTTACATAATCGTTTGATAGTCGCCGTTCGAATTCAAAGGGTTAAATCAAAGTATATTTCTTCAGACACGCTTATTCACTGCTTCTCAATGACACTCACTGCTCTTCATTTTTTATTTCTTTTTATTTAAATTTAAAAGTTGAAAAATACTTTTAGGACAAATAATTGACAAACCTCAACAGTTTTTTCGTTTTTGCTCTTTATCTGATTAAGGTGTCTTTAGACTCCAGAGTCTAGAATGCAACTTACCTTACCCATTGATTTTTTTTCTTCTTTAAATATTACTACACACACAAAGTACTATACACAATTTACTTACACACTATAAGAAATTTTTTCTTAAACATTTTAAGTACAGAAAACTTTCCTGATGGACTCTTCATTTACATAAAAACAATTTCAAAAGTAAATAAATCTATCTGTAAATAAAGCTCAAGTGTTAGATTTTTACTCATCTTCTTTTGAATGAATTATCTCGCACCAATGAACATAGTTTGTTAGACATTAAATCATGATCTTCAGAAAACATCAGGTATTGTGTGTATATGAGTACTTCTTTCTAACATTTAGATGTTTACTTTGTATCCATCCAACCATATGGCGGATTAAGAAAATGCTATTGATCATCAAGTTATACTCTACAGATAGTAAATAGAACTAATTACCAATTGTTTACCTATCTTTCTATGTTTCCTCACGTAAAAATGTAGGTTATGTAATTAAGTACTGCGTCAACAGCAATATTATTTCTACCCCATATCCGGGAAGTTTATACAAAACATTTCTTTGTGGTTAATATAGACGGTAAACGTTATGTTTTCAACATTTAATTTTTCTTTTTTCTTTTTTCCTTTTTCCAATGCAAACAAACAATTTTTTTTTCTTGTTACAAAAAGGGAATATGAACAGATTTTACTATACAGCCTATTCAGCACGGATTATATTTAATTGGAACTAATAAACCAAAGCAAAATGAATTTTAGATTCTCTCAATGTGAAATTCAATTTTAAAATAAACAGAAAATATTAGATTTGATATAGAAAATGGATTTTCTTCTTTCTGGGTGTTGTGTGCATTGTTTTTCTTCTTTTTTTTTCTTTTTAATTAGAATTTTTAAAAGGTTTTTGTGGTTCTTTTGGGTTGTATGTCTGTGCCTATCAAATATCAAAACCAGCTTTGTGCAATCAACGTAAGTTTGACGAACTTTATATTTTGGAAAAATAAAAATTTATTTATTTTCGTACATCGTTGAGCAAAAACAAAAATTCCCCCTGTGAGTTTTAATTCGACGTTATAGAAGTGATAGGCATTAAATAATTATTGTCTTTTCTTTTATATTTTTTTGATAAGTTTTTTCCAAAATAAAATGGTATAGATAGAAATGTAGAGAGTCTGTGTATCATTAGCGTTCACAAGAGATGTTCTAGTCGTTCACAGAACACCCTGTGAAAATTACAATTTTTTGACAAGTTGAAAAGAGCCATCTCTGTTTGTATAGTTAAACAATTTTACACAGTGAGTAGAGCCATTACCGCATATAAAATTTAGAATATGCCACTCTCGGTTCACTGTTCGTTCTCCTTTATAATAGAACCATTTAATAGAAATATTAGCAATATGGTAAAATTGCAGTTCGCAACAAATAACTTTTGAAGGATTAATTATAGGTAATCATAATGTATACTTTCCAAAAATAAATTTTCTATTAACTTTTCAACTCTGTTTTTCTCCAATTTTAAAGATAGTTTTCATACAATTATTAGTTTTACAAATTGGTGAAAAATTGATCAAAGACTATTTTCTCTTGAAATTAATCATTCATCAAATGTCTATTTAAAACAAAAACAATTTAAGTATGTATGTATATGTAGAACAATACTCTGCTTTTTATAGATCGTTGATATAAATTGTATTTCACTTCTTCATAAATTTAGCCAAAAGAATCCACAATTTTATTGTAATATAAGAATTCTAAGTGTTTAAAAAGGTAATAAAATGCATCCCTTACTCAACCATTTATAGAGTAACGTAAATTGACAGAATACTTTTATATACATTATGTACATAGATGTATATAATGTATAATGTATATAGATGTTCGGATACGTATACAACAAAAGGAAAATGTAATGTTTTATTCAAAATGAAGGGACAACTGACACTTAATTTATGACTTCATTTTACTTTTTCTTTCTCATTTTCGAAAGGACTTATCTAAGCAATTATTGTCCTGAGACAAAACACAAATAAAAATAAAATATCTAACAATTCTAGAATATGCAATGCATACACCTTAATTTCCCTTTACATTTGAATAATGAGCAATTAGCGAAACTTTTTTTTTCTCATCTTATTTTAGTATTTTTTTTTTTCGATTTTTTTCTTTTCTAATTAATATACGGAATACGAAAATTTGTATTTGCATCAAACATTCTCGCGGGAAATTAATTTCCATTTACTTACCGTTATGTTGAAATGAAAAATGAGAAAAGAAAATAATTTGGAATTTATTCTATTCTTTAAATAAAAAAGAAAGACGAAAAATAAAAAAAAAAGAAAAACACTACGGAGTTTCTTGTGGTGGTAGCAAATTTATGCAAACACACAAAGGTAAGTTATTGCCATTTTATTTAAAATAGACCACAGAAGACAATCGCAAACAAAAGATAATGTAACCAGACAAATATAATTTAATTGAAATCACCGGGGTTCACAAATTAAAATTGATTTGTTCTATAAATTGGTTTTTTATTGCATAAAAATGCATATCAGTTATTGAAATGGACTTTATAAGCTAGCATCAATAATATTTACAAAACTTTAGCAATTTTATGTACATAATATGAAAGAGACCCATTTTCACCTATAGGTACCTAACTGGCTTCACTCTTAACTGCCGTTCTAGAAGATTGTATCGGTAACATTTATAAGGTTTCGTTAATTTTTAAATAAATATGTCATCTGTTTATATAAGGACATTTCATATGTTATTCTCTCGTACAGAATTAGAATTTTGGGTCGATCGGATCGGATTCCACTTAAAAATGTAAGGCATCATTTCAAGGAATAACTGCTAGTTGTCGATTCAGCGAAGCAAAACACTTCAAATGTTCAAAAAATCATCTCGCAGTGTGTAAATTTGTGAAATTTAGCAATGGAAGTGTTGGAATATGACAACAATTATAGAGAATAGAAAAATTTCATTCATAGAGCAAAAGCCTACCGTTATGGCGCTGTAATCTATTAAAAATAATTTCGGCACCTTTAATAATTATTAACTCGAAATTTATTCGGATTAGAGAAAAATGAACATAACAAAAATTATAGAGAATAAAAAAATTAAGATTTTATTTATTGATCAAAAAGTTCCACCTCCTACCACTATAGCGCAGCAATCAATTTTGTGTAATTTATAGGAATTTTGTATTCAATGTAGGTATTTACACATATATACATATATTCAATTTACTCTATATAGACATAATACATTTGTTGTAAAAAATAAATAAGGACAAAGTCGGATTTCAGAGGATAGTATGCCTTATGGTATATTCTGGTAAATCCAGATTTACTTACGAGTTACGACTAAATTTATTAAAATTAGTTAAATTAGCGAAATTGAGGTTCTTCAGGCGTTCTCTATCACTGGATTATTTAGTTTAACAAAAAATATTTTTAAATACAAATATATGTGGATGTACTTATGTAGACCAGTAACGTAGCGTGGATTTTATTTTTGCCTATACAAAGTACCTTTGAAATTCTTACTTAAATCCGCCTAACTTCATTAATTATTTTAATATTATAACTAAGATAATCTTTTATTTCCAATCTTTCTTGTCTTATAAATTATTTTCGATTTTCTAACAAAATATCAAAAAAATCATAAAAATATGCAATTCAAAACTGGGTATTCTGTAAGAGAATTTCTCTATGGATAATTAAGTTTGCAGAATACCCAGTTTGAAGTTGCACATTTTAATGATTTTCTCAATATTTTGTTAGAAAACCGGAAAAAATTTATAAGGTAAAAAAGATTGAAATATAAAATTTTACTTAAAGTAAGATTATCTTAGATATAATATTAAAACAATTAATAAAGATAGGCGGATTAAAGTTAGAATTTCAAAGGTACTTTGTATAGGCAAAAATAAAACCCACGCTGCGTTACTGATGTAGACAGATAGACCGAACGATGTACATATGTATATGTATATTAAAGAAATTAACATAAATATATAGGCAAAATAATTTCTAATAATAATTAGCACAAATTAAAAATAAACTCAAAATCTACCAACATATTTGTTTGAAATTAGTTTATCTACTTTACTTTATATGCATACATCATATAGTGAAATACATACATACATATAAGTATATATATATAGCAAAACAAAATAAACATTCTACTACTGAAAATATCTTAAATTCCCTACAATTTACTACTACCACTATAGCTATAGATAGACTAAACAAAACACTGATGATTATCTATCGCGTTTTCCACAATAATAATTTTTGCACAATTGGAACCATTTTATTTGTACATATTTCGAAATCAAAATATTTGGATTAACTATTCATGGTATGTTTAGCGTTTAGCTTAATGAATGAGTTTATACATGGAAATCCTTTCATCGTACTTCATTTAGGTATGTATGGATGTATATCAGAGAAGATTATTTTGCAGAGCACGAAATTCGGGTAAATGTAAAACAATATTAAATCTTTTATGTGGTAGTCGGTAACATCACTTCTGAATTTGGTATTTAAATAATTAGTAGCTAGTGGTTTTTACTGTTTAATTTGAAGATAGCTATCGACTAAGAATATTTATTCAAGGAAAACGTTTTTTCTAGAATTTTTAATGGAAAAAGAATGTATAAGAACAATTTTTTTCTTTAAGATTTGGCAAATTGATTTTTTTTTGTTCAAATGACCCAAAATTTTCCCTTAAAAAGAAAATTTATGAAAATTCTTCTGTAGGAAACTATTCACGAGAATATTTACAAATTGTCGAGAATTTGCCAACAAAATGTCTAACTCAAAAATACATATATAGGTAATAAAATAACAATACTCTTTGTACTCTTAGATTAGATTAGATTAGATTTGAGGTACTCTTAACTGCGGTGGCATTGTTTTATTCTCGTTCACCGAGAATATTCTCAATTCACAATACTATCATAAACAAACTAATTAAATAAAGAAGACAATCAAAAAGACACCGCTATAATCTTGTGATTATGATTATTCCTTGAGTTTTAGCAGGGATTTAGGACAAATCACATATAATCTTACAAAGGAACTAAATGACTATCTTCATATATACAAATCTGCCCCCCCTCCGCAAGAAATAGTCCAAATTTGCGAGTAATTAAATAAATCTGGAGCTTCCATGATATGATAATTAACAAATATAACTCTCGATATTGGTCAGTTCTCCAATTGTTTAAATTTTTAAAAAATCTCACCACTTTATCAAATCTGGAGATAAATAAATCATTTCAAGTTTTCAAATACACAGTCAATTTGTAATCACAGACACAGATAACGATCTGGGTTAAAAGAGAGTCCCGTTGTGCGACATAAATGCATACAAATAAAATTCCCGTTGAAAGTTCACACAAATCTTATTATAGATTGGTAATACCATATTAATCAAAACTCAGATAGAAAATTATTAAAATTATTATTTAATTTAAGAACTCATCCATTCACTAATTACTTGTAATTGTACAATTTTCACAATACACTACGGACTACACAGTACACAGTAACTGAACTGATGGTATAAGGCAAGGTAACGGTATACATACCATACAAACATGATTATATTTACCAATATCAAATTACTACGTTAGATTTTTCTGTCGCATCGGATTCAATTCCGCTTCTGAACTTTTGAATCAAAAACTAATAGAAGGGCTGTAGTAAGTACAGTGTGCACATCATTTTGATATAAACCATTCATTTACTCAAAAAATAATCGGAATAAAAATAAATATAACAACAATTATAGAGAATACAAAAATGAAGATTTCGTTCATAGACCAAAAAGTTCCACAACATACCGTTATGGCGCTGCAATCAATTTTATTTAATTTCTAGGTGTTTATTCATTTACTCGAAAAATGTTTGATTTACGCAAAAAAAGAATATAATAAAAATGATAGAGAATAAAAATATTGAGATTTTATCTATAGACCAAAAAGTTCCATGACTAGCCGTTATGGCGCTACAATCAATTTTATGTTATTTGTGGGGGTTTTTTTTACAACTGATTGTATTCAATTTACTCAATATTTCATTGTGGTACAGACAAAATAGACGCGGACAAAGTCATAGATAATAAACAAATACTCATACGGCTATATTATAGTCGGTGTAGCGGCAATTATTTCATCTTTACTGGTTTAATATTATAAATAGAAACAAATCATTTGTAAAATTATACGTGTAAAAATAAAGGCCCCCTGCTAACTCGGAACAAAGTAAAAGTAAAGTAAAAGTAAGTAAAAAAGTTTTAATATTAAATCGAATCGTGATCTCTAAAATACATTGATTTAAAATATTCTTCACCACGAACAAGCATAAAAGCCCACTACAGCTAAATTACCACATAACTAAATTACCAATTAAGAATTAAAAAATTTTAATCTACTTCTAGAGCAGCGATTCTTAACCTATGGGTCGCGACCTCAATTTTAAAAAGGGTCGCGTAAAATTTTCAAATATTTAAGAAATTTTTTTTTAATAAATGTTTATACTTCCAAATTTATTTATTGAAGTTCTAAAATCTAGACTGAAATGCTAACTGGATTAACCGCATAAAATCGCAATCCTTAGCAGCGCAACCATCGTTATTTTATTCATTGCGATTGCGAGTTTCATCACAATTTTGCGCAGAGGTCAAAACTGTAGACACAATTGCACTGCGAAAGGGATATATATTGACGTTGACATTTGTCAAATTGAGATTTCATTCGTAGACTAAAACATTTCATGACCTACCGTTATTACAATTTAGGTCTTTTAATCATTTACTCAAAAAAAATCGTTCAATTTAGGTCTTTTAATGTGTTATGTACATATGAAGGAACATAAATGGGGTCGCATTAAATCCTCACCATAAAATTGGGGTCGTGGTGCAAAAAAGGTTAAGAACCGCTGTTCTAGAGAACGCATATTATGATAATAGACATGATTTGGAAAAATTGATGGGCTATTTTGTATCTGTAGTTAATTTGAGGCTCCAGCTAAAAAATGATAACTAAAGACTAAAAACCACATATCACTCACACACACACACACACATACTTACAAACATGTCGCTATATGTTTAATATGAAAACACTATAAACAACATTAACAACCTTATATATAGCCTTGTATTTCATATTACAAAAGAAACTCAATTATTTTGTTGTAAATTTATTATTTTTACAACAGACATAAAATGAAAGATAACAATAAATAATGAATTATTCAAAAATAATATACGAAAAAACCCATAAAAAATAACACCTATGTAACTATAGATATGTACAATGTACATGTAGTATGTATGTATGTATGTTTATGTACATTGTACAATGTACATATAACCGCCATGCAACACAACATCCCTTTTCTATACCATATCCATTTAACATTATTACAGTCATCCCTTAACACATATTTTGATTTACGCTTATATGCAATTTTTACATGGAAAATGCTTTTGAGAATTGAAATTCATTGAATAATGGTAATAAATTTTTGGAATTATACACTAGCACTGTCCATGCAGAGATTTCGTTCAATTTATTCATTCAATAAATATTCTGTTGTGACGCGCCTTGCAAATTTGCCCTGGTTTTACACTTGTAGGATTGTAGGATTTTCGTATTATTGGCATAGGGGGGTCAAAAGTTTTTTTTTTTCCTTTCTCGAAAAAAAAAAGAATTTTATTTTTGCTTTACATGTCATTTTGGCACACGTATTATTAACAATTGATAGTTTATTTCTGAACCAAATTTATTGTAATTTTATTTTTAATGTTTTCCCGTTCATAATATGTATACGCCGAGTTTCTCATTTATATTCAAAATCTGCAGTAGGTTCATGTTGAATAAACGTATGGTATGACTGAATTTAAATTCATAATAATAATAATACTCTCTTATAGCTCTTATAGAGATCTTATAGCTCCTGCAAAAGTCAGGTCTTGTTGCATTGATGTATGGTGTGCTCTGTAAAACTTGTATTTGGGTACCTGGCCATTCCAGTTTAGTTGGCAAAGGATTACTAAGTAAATAGCAAATGAATTGGCCCGGAATTGGTTTCTCTTTGACATTCCAAAGCCTGGAACCAGCCCTGTGTCATAGTTATTGTTAGAATTAGTTAAACGAAGAGTTCGGAGATGGATAACACACTGCAACTAGAGTTCATACGACATGATGTGGCTGTTAATTCGCCGCTGGGCTTTGTCAAAACGAGTAGTGTTGTGAGTCGAAAATATTCTCAATTGTTTTTTTGAAATGCCTTTAAAGTTAAAAGTGCATTTTATTTTTATGATTATTCTCGTTAATAATTTCCGACTGGAGAATTTTCAAGAATTATCTTATTTGTAGTAGGTTAGATTAAGGTAATGGTGGTTATTGCACCCAACAGAGGCCACTTTTTTCAGGTCCATAGCTATTCCACGTTTACTGCAACTCTGATTAAAATTTTATCTCAATTGGCATGACAATCTCTTTTTGTGTGGAATAACTGTAGCATTTAATGTGTTTCCTTTTCTAGAAACCTTTCAAATGCTCGCCATTTCATTGCCTATCTTTAAGCATTTTTATTCTTGAGATAATTGCAACTCTTTAGACTGTTTTTAAGTGTAATCCAACCACCCGGCCTCAGATTCATATTAACATGCCAGAGAAAAACACTCCATGTTTAACTCCCTTAGTCGGTCGTGAACTCGGGATCTCCCGCTCCAAAGGTAACCACTCGTTCAACTGAGCTATTTTGTCGGTATTACAACACTAGGTTCGAGCGTTCGAGGTAATATGAAAACGGACTATCGAAAAATGTTACCAGCACCCAATCACATAGTGATAGATAATAATAGCTTAAACTGTAACGCATTGGTGTATTTACACGCAGAACTTTTAAATGTATTTATTTTTCTCTTACAATGTGTTAGTGCGAGAGTTTTGAAACGGTTCTAATCGGTAATAATATTTGTTTGGATTAATAATCCGGCATTCTATATTAGAATTAAGTATATGTTTGTACGAGTATATAGTGGTATAAAGAATTATTCGTACACTTTTTTATTAATAAAGTTTTGAAATTTTTAGAAAACTGATTTCAATCAATTTAAATATATTTTAAATGATCTTATTAACATATATATATCCTTCAAAGATTTTAAGAAAAAAAAATTTTAGGTTTTGGAAATTGTTTTCTATTTTTTCTAAAAATTGCAAAAATATATTAAAAAAAGATGTACGAATAATTCTTTGTACCACTGTATATATAACAAATGTCAAATTATCCTCACAAGTATGGAAAAAGAAATAAATGGCATATGTTTCAGTAAATCCTTATTACAAAAAAAAACTGAATATTGCTGGATTATGTGAGAATTATTCAGTTTTGTACCGCAATACACCATCAATCATTATCTCTCACTATGCGACCAGAATTTTGGTGCTGGTTGTATTAATTTCCACACAAATAGTTTCACATTTCTACTAACGTAAGTCTGTGTAAATCTCACATTAAAAAAAAAATTCCCTTTCCAAATCAGTAATTGCATTTTCAGATTAAATTCCATCATTACTGACTAGAAAAATGTAATTTATAAAAACTAACGTTTTGTAAGTTTACCGAACTTTAGTTTCATCTTTAAATTATTAGATAGATAATTAAAACAAAAGTTTTGGTAAATTACTGTAATTAGTTTTTTTTACATAGAATTTTATACCCACATTTTTCACTTTCAATTCTTATAAAATTAATAAAATACAACAATGAAAAAAGAAATAACCAAATTATTAAAAATATATGTATGGATATGTATGTATGTATGCATGTGTATATGTATGCATACATAGGTTATTGATGCCCATTTATTATGTACACATGAATAGTCTCATGCGATTTACCAACAAAATTATCATAATTTTTGCAGAGACATGAGTTTAAAACTATATACGAAAACTTATCCCTTGAGAAACATTTGCATGTATACTTTAACGTCAATATAACTACATTTAGAGTTGCTTCTCTTATATTTCTTCTTAGGGGTTGATTTCGGTATAAAATCCATTGTTTAAGACTTCTTAACGTTTGCAAAACGATATGCTTTAAATGGGGTCTTCCCTTTTTGGTATATAGAGTGTTTAGATGTAGATAAATTTTGTAAATTATCGTTGTCTGAACTGTCGAATGACTTTCGACGAAGGTGGGTGTAAAATACCATAAAATGTTTTTTTTTTTTTTTTTGAATGTTTGCAAAACGATTTTTTTTTTTCTTCGTTTATTTTTTTTTTTTCTTTTCTTTTTGGAAAATTTGTTGAAAATGATAGTGAAAAGTATTTGTAAATGATTGTGATTTATTTGGCGTTTTAGTCTGATATATTAAATCTCTTTATAAAATTTATGAATATTTTTATATTTAAGTTATTGTTCATAAGAGCTTATCGTAAAAGTGCAAATCTACGATGAGACATTTTCTCGAAATTATCATAGCAAAATAGTAAAAAATCATTTTTTATCATTTCTAAGGTTTTTAATCATTTGAATTCAATTTACTCAATTTGTTGTACAGAAAATAATTAATATGTAAGGAGAAAAGAAAGAAAGATAAAAAAAAATAAAAATTTCTCTAAGTATAACTATTTTTATAATTAAAACTTATTATATTATACCCATACCCCAGTCAATCGAACTGACTATACTTTAATGGTGGTTTATTTTACGGTTAAATAGGGTTTTTTTTTCATTGTCTTCCAATGTCAATGCAATTAATTATTAACAAATAATAAACATTATTTCGTCGGATAACAATATTATTTAAATATAATTTATGATTATTTGTAGAGTCTAGACAAGTGATGGCTAACCTTTTAACCTCGGTGTGTCAAAATTTGATAAAAATCTACCTTAAACAGGGTATCGTGTCACATATTCAAATATCCCAAATTTTTGTGATATTTTCAGCCCTAGTAAATAAGAGTTATATAGCTAAAAGTATCTGGTATTTAAATCGGACAAAAATAGGGGAGGCTGTGGTACAGTGTTCACCAAATTTTGATATTAACCATTCATTTACTCGAAAGGTAGTCAAAATGTAGAAATAATAAAAATGTAGAAAAATATCACAACAATTATAGAGAATATAAAAATGAAGATTTAGACCAGAAAGTTGTACGACCTAGCATTATGGCGCTGCAATCCATATTATTGAATTTCTAGGGTTTTTAGTCATTTACTCAAAAAGTATTTAGATTTAGAAAAAAATGAATATAACAAAAATGATAGAGAATAAAAAAATGGCGCTACAATCAATTTTATGTCATTTCTAGGGTTTTTAATCATTTGTATTCAATTTACCCAATTATATTTATTGTACTGACCAAATAGACAAAGACAAAGTTGTAAATAATAAACAAGTACTCATACGGGTATATTTTAATCGGCGTAGCCAATTTTTCCTTCTTTACTGGTTTTTATTCTCCAAATGATATTTTTCCATATTCGCTAGTTTGGACCACAAGACGACGACGTGCTGCCTTTTTCCACTGAGCTTACTGGGGATTTAAATTACATTTTAGTAATACAGCATTTAATACTTTAACAGTAATATTTCAAGTGAGAAAGTTTTAAATAAGGAATAAAGAAAATTGTATTTTTTCGTAAGTATAATAGATTTCAAAGGCGAAGGCCGTTCATAAACGATGTTTGTTACCAAAAGTGTTTTGGCGTGTCACTTCTGACACGCGTGCCATTGATTCGCCATTATTGGTCTGGACCTAAGTTTTTTTCGTTTTATAACGTACGAAATGTTTTTGTAGTAAAAAACAAAATTACCTTAAAAATAGAAATTTGTTTATAAGTTTTATAACAAATTCTACTTAATATCAACCTTAATTGACCTTTTTGACATTTAAATTAACCTAGTTCAATTAAAAAAAAAAATAATTAAAAGAAATTTATTCCTTTTGAATTTCACATTTGTTACGTTACAAATAAAATAAAACAAATTTTAAGAAACCATTAGCGTACATCGTTAAAATTAATGTCTTTGAAAAATTTATTTTCTTCAAAATCTCGTCATATGCGATATAATGTACCTACATAAATAACATTCTAGTACCAACCTATACATATAAAATTGAAAACGAAAAACTCCTTTTAACTTTCCTACATTCACATTATTTATAAGACAAACTGAAATATGTTTATTTATTTAGTAATGAACTTAATTGCATTTATGTATTTTCGTTATTAATGCGAGTAGGTAGGTAGCTACTTTTGAGTTCTGTGTTCTGATGACTATTTGCTTGCCTTGCTCGTAACGATATGCTATAATGTATAAGTACAACTGCTCGTTTGATATCAAATAAATCCTAATATCATTTGGATACACATGCATATATACATACATATATGTATAGATAGTATACATATATATGTACATACGTACGTTTAACAGTTGACACTTTATAATTCAGGAATATATAGGATGTGAATCAGGCAGGTGTATTTCATGTACCTACATATATCCATATATATATA
>JANSTT010017184.1:0-63066 GCA_026745375.1 Platyura marginata | reverse complement strand
GTACATATACTGAGTAATTATCCGTTTTAATTAAAAAAAAAAAAATAGAAAAAGGTACGTGGGAACAGTTTTTATTGAGATAAGAGAGGTGTTGAATTAAATGTAATAAATTTTTAATAAGTATAGTGTTGCGAGCTGTATATATGTATAGATAATGTATAAATAAAAATACACAAAATAGAGTAAAAGTATGCATAAATTAGAGGAAAATAAATACTTTTCGAAAATAGACGTAAAGCCCCGCAATATATCTCCATTTTGTAAATATTGCGGTAATTTCATTGGCAATTCAATTAATAAGATTTATATACGCGCCAGTACATGTTGCCAGGTTGTTGTTGTTGTTTTTTTTTGCAACTCAGCACAAAACATATTACAGAGACCTTTTATTTCTTTATAACCGCCTATCTGCGTGCAAATCATTCAAAAAGCCGCCATTCATTAATGTCTCATTAATCACATTACTCTATGTTTATTTTATATATTTTAAAATTTATGTACACGGTGCAATTTACACGATATTTTTATATTAGTAGTAAAGTCGTTAAAGATTACAATCAAACTTCCGGTTTTTTAAATAAATAAAAAAAAAAAAAAAACTGAAAGACTTAAGACGAATTTTAATTATTTTTATTATAGTAAATAAAACCTACATATTCATCGTATAGTTCATACATATAAAGATAAAGATAGCACACACATATTTATTATAAAATTTGGTTTTACTTTGTTGATAAAATGAATATTTTGTTCCTAAATAAAGAATCGGTAAAAAATTCAAAATTTAAAACTTGCGATGAAGATTTTTTCATTTTTGGATATGTCTTATAGGAAGTACTCTTCTGTTGAGCACAATTTTCATAAATTCGCATGCTCAAAATTTAACTACATTTCTGTGTTGATTCTAAATGTTCATTTCTTTTTTGTTCCCTCGCTCGATTTTAATAACGTTAAAATGAAATTCTTTATTTTTCTTTCCTATTGGAAAGTGGTAGTTTTGGATACTTTTTGGATGTTACTATCAAGCAAGTACGAAGTACATGCATTATATCTTAAAAAATATAAATTTAAACTTAAAATACATTTATTAAATTTCAAATAACACATAAAGATAAATGAGGCTGACATATACAAATTAAATAGCTTAATTTATCAACGGCGAAACAGGGAGTTAGCATTTATGCTAATATTTAAATTATACCTATCTAGTTATCAAATCAGTCACTAGTTAACATTCAAACATCATATTCAATTTATAACGATATGATTTAGTGAATTAAATTATAAACAATGTTGTAGATACATCATAATATACGATACATCCAACACACCAGTTTCGTTATTGTTATAGAAAAGGTTCCCACTCAATTAAACGTCCCCATGAATATTCATTAATAAAAAATAAAAAAAAAATGAGATTTTCTGCATGTTCTTTTTTAAAGTTCCGTTTTTTTTTCTTTTTTTATTTTTATTTATTTCAACCGGTACATGCATTTAGTTAGGTTTTAATTACATTTGGAAAGTTAAAAATTTTCTTTGCTATATCAAGTAGAAAAGCGTGTTTTATGATGCCTTACCGTTTAGCTTATAAGAGCCTTTTATTGCAACATAAAATTATATTCCCTAATTTCGATAGTAACAGGAAAAAGACCTAGAAAATATATGCTTCGGATTCCATTAAAAAGTTTTTCTCACATTAAAAAAAAAAAGTTTCATATCCATCTCGGCTTTCTAGTAGAGATTTATTAGCATCCGGCAATATAAAAATTATCCAAAAAGACCTTAAAGATTTCACAGACTTCAAGAACACAATTTAGCAGGAACGGATTTTATTATCAACCCCAATATCCCGAATAAACACTTTTAGTTATCGAGTAAAAATTAAATGGAGACGCGCTCTGTAAATATTCTGGATTAAAATATTCAAAATTTGACATTTTTCATAAAATTATGTACCGAAAAATCACTAAAAATGTTTATCATAGAAAGTAGTAAAAGTATAAGGACCAGGACCTACTTTAATTAAATTTTCACCTGGTAAAATTTTTTAAATCAGTAATCTCCACCAAATCCAAATGTAAGACTTTAACGTGTTTTTGTTCCAGGATATGGAAATTATTATCCTCTTGACATTTCATTTTTTTTTTGTAAATAAAGATGGGAGTCTTAAATTCATTAGAACGAATACTATTATGTAATATATCCGATTATTATTATATTGACCCCATTGATTATTCTAAATAATTTAACTGAAGAACACAATTACTATAAAATGCATCATTAGACAAACAACAAACAATGAACCATTCCAGATTTGGTAGTTCCAATTAACAAATTGAATCAATTTCTTGACACCTGCAGATAGCACATCACTATCACTGAACGGTCGATTTTATTTTCTTTTATTTTTCATCTTATGGATTCATAATGGTAATGTACAATCGAAATCGGACATATTTTATGTGAAATGCTAACTTGAGCATAAATAAAAATAAAAGGAAAAACAAAAAATCATTGGCTTATCGTTTTCTGTGGATTATAAAAAGTAAGAATGTGATTTTACAATATTTAAATCGGCACAAACAAACGACTAGAGTCTCTATAGCAAAACACATCTTGCAACGGTTAGAATGGTACAGAACCGTATGGAACATGGAGCTGATTATTACCATTCTGATTCTCTTTCGGCAAAGGTACGTACATGCTATCTGGGTTGTCAAAGCTACTGACACGAATGTTGTTCTGGTGGTGCTCTTGGTGTGTCTTCGTTTCGATTTTACTACAAAAATCACCGTTTCGGTTATTATCTGCAGTGGTGAATTGGATGAAATAATATAATTTAATGATTTAGTTTTGTGCTTAACACATAGTCCTCTTCTAAATTATGCCTATACTGGAGGAGTTTTCGGGAACATTTTTTTTTAGAAGTCAATTCTACCTAAAGTTCCAGTAAAATTCTGCCCTCCATAAATTGTATTTAAACTAACTAGAACTGTTCCTAGTGAACTCATCCAGTATGCATATAAGGAAGGAAGGAAATTTAAAGATAATACCTCTTTGAGGCATTAACTCTCCTCAAGTTGAGAATAATTAATTAGCGTTTGTGTTTATATATACATTTTAGGTATGAATCATTTAATCCCGAGTTTGATACTGGTCTTGGGTTGTCGTATTCAGTTGACAATATCGATTTGGTTGTTTTTTGCCGCTGACAATAAATTGTGGACATAACAAACTTGCTTATCAGAATCGCGCATGCGTCGTTTTCTATATATTTTGAAGTTTTCGTTAAAAAAAATTTTTGTTTTGCTTTTTTCTCATCGGGAGACTTTAAATTTACTGAACGCGTTTTTCCATTCGATTCGATCGAATATGTCGCAAAGAATTCTTTTCTTGTGAAGAGAAAAGAAATAATAAATTACATTTTTCTTATACGTGTGAATACAAGATAAATAGTTGTTTAGGACATATTTGAAATATCTTTTTTAGAATTATTTTGATATTAGCATAAGTATTTTGGTTTTTATTTTTTAGTAATAATAAACATTAGGAGATAATCAAGGATTTTTATGTATTTTACTATATTATACATATTACTTTGGAATATTTTAAATATTACAAATAAGATAAACCGCTGGATAATTTACTATTCCAGATAGGAAGTTCTTACCCCTAGCGCAATAATTTTCTTTCTCAATATCAGTACCGATAAAAATTTTTCCATCTACCAACAACCAAAAGGGATTTCGTAGGCTGAACCACAAACGACTGTTGTAGATACATAAGATATGAAAAAAAAACTCGGAAAATACCAGGGAATGCGACATTGCACATATTACGCATAAACTACATTTAAAAAGGCATAAATCAATGGTCCCGCGGTTGCACTCTAATAAAATAAAATCTCTTAAGGAAAAAAAATATATGGCAGCAACGATGCAAAAGAGCGAAAATCTTTAAAGTGACCGACTGTTTTTTTTTATATACCTAGTAGGTACATATATGTAGAATATGTAGGTACATATGTGTATATTGAAACGATGCATTTGATGCACAGAGGTATGGCACCTTTTAATTATTTATGTTTTTCTTAAAACAAAAAACAAAAAAAAAACCAAAAACAAGAAAAACAAAAACTGTACAGAACTTAAAGTCATGGTCAAGATAACAGCAGCTGTGGTTCAGGTATATAACACTTTGAGATAAATTTAATGTGTTTTGCGCGCGTCCGATATCCTGGCAAGACATGCGTCAATAAGTTCTAATCGGTTCGTTGGTGTTTTGCATTAATTGATTAATTGAAGATACCAGTGGCTGGCGTATCTTAAATGTATATTCGTTTTTATATGCTACCAATTAAAATAAATTGTTTTCACGTTATTTGCAAGAAACCAGTAGTATGCACTTTGAATTTTGTATGTTTATCTTATGTAATGTAGGCAAAATTATAAAAACTCAACCTCCATCAAGTAAATTAATTTTTTCTGCGAGCGGAACCATTAAATCATTTTTGTTTTATTGACTGAACTAAACATATGTACATACTTTCGGAAAATGGTCATGTCTTTTTCAAAAATTTATGGGAAAATTACCCTACCTACTACGATCCTATAAAATATAACTCTTCTGGTGATTTTCATATGAGAAGTTAAGAAATCAAACCACACTGAATGCGTAAATGCAAAACATAAAATTAAAATTATATTGCCTTAACAAGCGCATTCATATAATGAACGATAAATTCATTAGGATAAATAGGAACGAAAAAATTCTTGATGCAGAAATGTATGGTATGATCTTTTGAGTTCATTTAGTTAATAAATTCTTTTGATTTATCTATTTGAGCATCATATGGAGAAAAAAAACTTTAAATTCCATAAATACCAGAAAAATTGTTTCCATTCTCTGAAATTCAGTTTATATACCTATCGAATGTTGTGACTATTGGCTGTATGTAGATGCAAAATACCTTTACCATATAAAGTCGTTTTGATACATCTTAGACGGTAATTCTCTGCAGCTGGTTGTACAAATAATGTTTTCTTACAATATGTCATTGGTAACCATTCTAACCAAAGTTATCTTTAAATTTGACTTCGACCAAGGAGTATAAAAATGGTAAACAGTTGCAGTTGAACTGAATTATTACATGCCGCCTTCAATGCATTTTGTGCGGTTGGTGGAGGAGAGAATCGAATGAAACCATGGTGGATAATTTTATAATAAATTTATAGATGTGACGAATAATTATTATTATTCCTTTTTGCCTGGAAGTCTGATATGTATTTTTGAAACAAAGATTATCATTGAAATGAACTACATAAAGAAATATTTTTGTTCCTACATACCTACATAAGTACATACATACTTATAATATGTATTGGAAATTATATAAAATGTCCATTAACAAATGTCCATAATCCACTGAAAAACCTTTTACATAAATCTGAGATTTTTTTCTTTTTTTTTTTTAAACAGACTTTCCAATCAGCAATTTAATAATATATGTAAGGTACCTACATAATACCTAATGATAATTCCATAACTGGACATGTGACATTATAAAACCAAGCATAAAATACTATTTAACAAATGAATGCAATAAATTGAAACATTTTTCTAATTTCCATACATACATATTCTAACCAAATTATTCTTCTTATCTACTTACATTATTATTCTTGAAATTGATTCCATTTCCTTATTCGTATTTTTAATTTTATGCACGCCTAATGCAAGGAGAATAAGTGAAGAGAATTAAACGTAAATCAATTGTTGAATGAGACAAATTTGTTGATCCCCTCATTGGGCACCATTATTTTTACAATTTTTTGTTATAAAAGAACTGAAATTTTTCATTTAGATTATGATAGGCCTTAAGATTGGTTGTCAATTTGTCATTGCCGCTCTAGATTTAAATTTTAACATCTATAGATTTTTTACAATTTTCTGCCCTCTAAAATTAAATAAATGAATCAAATTACTACGGAAAAAAAAATATTGACACTCACACAATACAAACCAATCAGAATTGGTTATTGGGCGCCGTAGTGTTGCCAACATTTATCAGTAGATTTTATAGTAGATTATGTATTTATATTTAGCAATAATAGAATTAAAAAAAAAAAATAAAAAATTATGCACGCGAACTCCAATAGAATGTTTTACAAAAAGAAAGAGACGTCAATTTTTAGCACTATTTATTATGACATCTATAACTGGTTAGAATACATCAATATAGTAATATTGTACAGCTTATGATATTTTTTTTTTAAACAATCTTTTCTTTCAAAATGGAAGACAATTAAAATATCACTTAAATTACCTAATTTATATGGAAGTAACTATTACTTAAGTCTAAATTTTAATTAAATTTAGTTGGAAGACATTATACTATATAATAATTTACATTTTTGTTGTATGTAATTTTCATGAGCAGACCATTCTTATTTTTTTTACTTCTCTTTTTTTCTGAAATAAATTTCTTATAAATTTTTTAATTATTATTTGCACATAATGGTACGGTTATGGTTGTATCAGTATAATGAATAAGGTAAATCATTAAAATTTTTCAAAAATCCAGTACATATTACCTTATTGCAAAATTGAATTTTTCTTAGCAAGAAAGTGAAATTTTTCCAAAATCTAAAATCAATCTTCTATTCTACATGAATTTATTTTTAACAAAAAATACGTAATTGTCGCAAATGGTAGCTGTGACAGAAAGAAAGAAACCTTGCCACTCCATTAGAAAAGGTCTTATTACCTACCTTTTATTCCCAATGAAGTGTCATAAAATCTACATTTATGAATGAATCAACCAATGGTGTGAATACACAGTGTCATAAACTATTTAAAATAAATACAACTGTCGGCTCCTTTGTCCTCTGTGTATCCTCAATAAAAAATATTCCCCTTACAACTGTAATGATTATAAAAAAAAATATTTTTAAATTTCAAATCATCATTTGTTGTTGATTGAACATTTCAAAGAGAGCTAATAATGAGAGAAATCAACTAAAGAAGATGAGATGCATGATTGTGTAGGGCATAGATTCGTACACCAAAGGAATATTTATTCCAAATATTATCCGGCTGTCAAATTTGGTGTGGGAGTCCTTGGTCCTAATTAATTACCCCTTAATAGAAATTATTTCATAATACTTGATGAAATTTTTTCCTAAGTGATGAATGTTTGAATCTGCCCTAGGTTTCTTTACGCAATTCGCAATCTTTCATTTTCTCTTTCATTAGTGAATCTCAAGATTAGATTTAATTTTAACAGTTAACCGACTTCTTAATTTCGAATCTTTCATATCTATACTTATATGTAGTACTTACATAATATAAAAAAATTATTTTTGAAATTATGAAACGAAAAACATTTTTCTTATAATCCCTTCTTATCCAATGGTCTGCAATTATTGAACATTTTGGAAAATCATATTTTTTAACTTCTTTTTATCTTTGAACATACAAATAAAAAACGTATTGACTTACTTTAAATAAATGTTAAACATTAAGTAACTTGATTGTTACTTGGATTAGTAACTTATTCAATTATTAAATAAAAATATACAAAAATTAAAAAAAAAATATATATACCTATCTGTTTAAAAATGTTAATAAATTATTAATTTTAAATTAAAAAAAAAAAAAAAAAATTATTAATTTATATATTTCCTTAACATCTAATCTTTCATTTAATATCTAATATTTTGTTTGTTTGGAAGACATAATTACTTAATTTGTTTTTCTTATTTTTTATTATGTATTTGTTATTAAGATAAAACTTAATTATATTTATAATATAATGAAGTAGTATTTATATATTTAATTGAACATTTTCTTGGAAGACTTTGTATATACGGTTATACCTTATTTTACACAATTATATACTTAAAATCTAAGTCTCAATAAACATTTAGTAACAATTTATCTATATTGTATAGTATATTAATTAATTAAATTAATTCTTTCATTTTAACTTCTGCATCAAGTACATAATTGAATTGTTAAGAAACATAATGCAACAATTTAGTACGAATATTAATTATGGTGTGGTATTAAAATTAAAAAATATGTACTAATGCGGTAGACACCAAAATAAACTATTAAAAATAAATTATTTCAAATTACATCTAAATTAGTGAATGTTTTTTAAAAATTTTATCGAATCCATAATTACTACTTTTGGATGATACTGTACCGATTAAATAATCTTTCAGACCTCAACCTAACAACTGTCATAATAACACTATTTAAATGTTTGAATTAATTATTTGGTTACGGCTAGCGCTGTTGCCTGTCCATTAAAAACAGAGATTTTAATAGAAAATTAAATAGTATCATTACAACGTAGACGAAAACATTTGACCGACTAGCATTTAACCGGTTGCAACATTTGTGCGAATGGAAATTTGTACGACCAGCATTTGACCGAACAACATTTAGCTGACAGTAATTTTGTTCGACGTTTGTCGAAATGTAGGTCGGTCAAATGTTGGCGTACAAATTTCCTAGAACCTCATTACAAGATTCCGCAACCTGGTATTAAAAACCACAATAAATTTATGGTCAGCGAATCAAATTTTTGAAGTTGTTGGATATTTTTTAGAAAACAATCAAAGGAAAATCTCGAAATCAAAATTAATATTTTTTGTTAGTATCATCTCAAAATCATTACTTGAAATTCAAATAAACATCAATCAAATTCATCATTCCCATTATCTACTCCTCACAAAAAATGATATAATTTTTACTCGATATGTTTACTTTTGTTTGTTAAGTTCTCTTAATAGTAATTGTATATAATGTAAATATTTTTATAAATTTGGCAACGTATTATTATTATTATTATTACTTTTAGAATAATAATAAATTGTACACAAAGCAAATAACGCAACGAAATCACCTAAAACGGCAATCCTATTTCAAAAGCTTCTATAAGCGCATTTCCCGAATCATATATTCCAATAGTTCCGAACAAAAAACCCAAAAATATAACAAAATAATTAAAGGCTCGCGTCTGCTGATCCAATAAGTGTCCTTTAATTTTCAAATAGAAATAGCATGGCCATATAAAACTGAGCATAGTTCCGGTAAAACTGCCAATGAATCCCATTAGAATGGAAAAATGTGGAATAAATATTGCCATCATTATTGTAACGACTATAACACCAACGCGGAATGCAAAACCCCAAACTTTAAGTTCACCATCCAATGCCCAAATCGATGGAAATGGTGACTTTGGTTTACCGCGAAAGAATGCACGCTCGAGTAGCTCACATGCGGCATAGTACGGTAATGGATAGCTAAGTATTGCCTTAACGACCAGAAAGAAATTGACCATACCTTTAAATCCGGACGAATGTAAATTATTGGTTATAACTTGTTGAGTATCATTTTGAAATGTTAAAAAACAGAGATAACCAAACAGAGATTTAAATATGGCCGCTGCGATATGTGACCAATCAAGCATCCATTCAAATTTCGATTTATCAGTCATATTACCTTCTAGAGTGGGTAGGAAAATTTGCGATGTATAAGAAAATACAATAACACCCAATGATATTGGAAAATTTTCCATATCAATGCTCCACTTTACTTTAGACCATCCCCAGTCGCCAATTTCCAACAAACAGTATCCCAATATTACGGCGTTAATCACCAAATGGGACATTGTGCACCAAAATGAAAGTACCGAAACCATGTGAAGAGATTTCAATAGACCCAATGGTAACAAAAAAATTCCAATTAACATCATCCAGGATCTGAAATAGAATATAATCGGGATTGTCATTAATTTTACACTTTCTTTTTGACAATAAAAAAATACCTTGAGTCTAAAGCACCTTCGGGAAATGTTCCTGCCATTAGATCACCACAAACTACAACGTATAGAATACATGTCATCAAAAGTTCTATTATCTGAGCGACACTAACAGCTCTAGCACCAACTCTCGGCCCAAAACATACTTTAGCTATAGACACATAACTGTCACGTACACGAACCGGTTCTCCGGTATTTGGATCTGGTTCATATAGGCATTTAACTAAAATCTGAAAATGGAATCAATGGAACCGAATATAGTACGCTGGTATTATTTCAATAAAACCAATTTTCCATTACTTTTCCTGTATAACAACAAATATATGCAATGCCAATCATTGCTATGATGGCCCAGTAGCCACCGCGAAGTACAGCAAATGGAAGCGATACAATAAACATGCCTTGGATTGCATTGGTTACATTCCATGCAGCCTGAAATTCGTTGATTTGTTCGCTACCTCCTTCTCCGCATGCAAATGAACTTTCGGTTGAGGCTATGCTAGGTTGCCTATTGTAGGGATTTTCAAAATGAACATTATTTCGAGCAGATTATTTGCTTATAATTGCTTTTGGGGTAAATTCCTTACGCTCATAAAAAAAAAATTCAAAGAAAAACATTCAATTCAATCGATGAGGGCTTTTATCTCAAAACAATATATGGAAAATCACTGAAAATGATTGAAAATGTCCACAAATTAATCGAAAACGTTAAGATGATTACTGTTGTTCAGATTTTTCCAATTTTCCCTTACATATCCTTTAGATTTTTGATGAAAGTTCCTTAAAAAAATCATATCTCCTAAACTACTGGACCTATGTTCATAGAAATCATATTTTTCCAGTTAGCTGCTTCGAATATTAATCAGAAAACTCGAAAATTAAAGCTGAGGAATGTACGAATCTAACGATGTATTGTTGTCTGGGTTTAAGGCGTTTTTAGGCGTTCTGTAGTAAATTTGTGGAAATATTTACATGAGAAATTTTATACTTATCACTGGAAATATTGACAAATCAGTTGAAAACGTTGAAATTATTAATTTTAAGATCAAATTTATGGAATTCAGGGAAATAAATGTGTTTTTTTTTTAATATTCGTTATTGACGCTTCACCACTGCTTTATAATGCAATTATGCCATCCAAGATGCCATCGATGTAAATTTTAGGGAAACCATTTAACCCTAAAACTTTTTACCTTCACATTTTGACCATAGAAACGAAAGGACACACCTCCTTCTTGACTTCTCTGACAAACATAAGGACACAAAAATGTTTTTTTTTTATTTTCCTTAGAAGGTAATTCAATGACTTCCATATAGAAATAATTCATTTACCTGTGTGGAAAATCACCTTGCTGGTATCCTTGATTATAATCCATAAATGAAGTATTTGCTGCATGACCATCATGATTGCTATTCTGTACAAAATCATTTGGATTACCAAACGGATTTAGTTCATGTGTTTCCACGTATCCTTAAATGTTAAATTTTTTTTTTTTTTTGTTTTGTTAAAATATGGCGATCAACTAAATAAATCGATATGAATTTCAGAATTTCACACACCTTCTTGATCAGCAAAACGAACGCTCTGCGGTCGCGGAGGAACTGGCGGTGGTGGTCCTTGAGGTTGTTCATAATCACTTTTATTTGGTTTTTCCGGCATAGTTTGCCTGGCTGTTTGCAATGCTACGTTTAACACATTTTTTACCGGTGGCAATGGCAATGACCGAAGTTTATTTAGAAACGCCATTTTTAATTTTTATGTTTTTATTCAATAACTATAATTTTTAAAGATTTCTTTCTGCTTCTTTTTCTTATATATTGTGTGTATGTATTTACAAATGAGACTTAACAATAGTAATGGAAGACTTTCGTGATTTTCTTTTATATATCAACGAAATTAATTCATTTTTCACTTAAATATGGTTTTTGATTGTTTTAAAATGAAAGAAGAAGAAACTATTTGATAAGAAATTTTTCTTTTCTCATCTAAGTATTTCTTATTTTACACATACATACATGCATGCACATATATTGTAAGTATATATATTTTATTTAGACCAACCATATAGTAAAAACACCCTCTTTGCACTCGCATATAAAGTTGAAAAAAAAAAGAAAATCCCGTCACACTTTCTGTATTTGTATCGATTTTGTCGGAAAAACGTAGTATATATGTGTGTGTGTGCTATGTGGAAAACTAAATTTTCGATAAAGAAAAACGGGACTGAATCACACAAACGAATAACGAAATCACAAAACAATCATGCAACATTTACATTTGCATTTGTTTAAAATTAATTAATTTTAATGATTTTTGCACTTTAACAAATGTGGAAAGTGTGGAAAATTCGACAGATCAAAACCAAGGAGTAAAATGAAGTTTCGACTAATTCAGCATTTTTGAATTGAATATGATGTGAGAGAGATAAAGAGAGAGAGAGAGAGAGAGAAAGTGTGTAGAACGAATTTTTGGGACGATGTTGCAAACTGAACAACGAAAAGGACGATTTTTATCGAAGACGAAAGGAGCTTTTTCCATAGGATTAAGAGTATATGTACTACGTTCAGTACTAACAATTTTTTTTTATGGCATCCTTTAAAGGAAATTTTTTGCATAAATAGGCAAAGCAGGCGGTATTTTTATTTTATTTAAATTATTATGGAGAAAATAAAAATAAATCATTGTGGCGACATCTGTTCAAAGTTATTGAAATCTATTTCTGGGAGTTATTACACTTTCATAGGGACTGTGGCGGCATATAAAATATTGTTCCTAAGAATTTGAATTTTATCGATTAGGAAATTAAGAAAAATCAAAACTAACTAAATACCTATACACACAGGTATCCTTCTTATAACACGGTAGATAGGTTCCAACATAAATACGAGAATTTTAGCAATTTTCTTAGCATGTATAGTGAAACCGTGCTATAATATACGAGAATTTCAATTGTTTGGTTTTGTTGTAGGAAATCGTATTGTAGGAGGGCTACCTGGATAGTTAATTTGTAAAAATCTTTGAAACAGTTCAAGACAAATACAAAGATACTTTCACGAAAAGTGTACAAAAATATTTCTGTTCTGATGGCTGTGTAATTATGAAATTTAAATAAATGGCCAATAATTTTTCGAAACGAAAAGTTCAGAGGTGACCAACCCATTTTTTTTTAATAAGGCGGTACTATCACTTGTGGAGATTTTGTTGTATATTCATACTGGTTTCGTTTATAGTAATTTTTCTTCTGTAATACGTTGATCTACATTATTAAATCTTGCTTTTAACAATAGAAATCATATCTGTAAAGGTTTAGCACACAAAAAAAAAAGAAAAACAAAAACATTTTTAACCACATCTTAAAATAAAATAAAAATTCTATTTGTATGGATTTTGATTTGCACAATATTACATTTAAGGCAGTCTTGCAGATGTACATATACCTCTTTTCTTCATCTGAACAGCTATAAAAGATTAATTACCTTCTCAAAGTATTTTTTTTTCACTCTTTAAGAATTATCCGCGCATATGTATATATAGAATTGAATAAAATATGTTTCACAACAAATTGTCGAAGAAAAAACCGCATGAAATTTCAAAGGAAACCACATTAATCAAAATAGTACGTCTTGAAATATAATTGAAAGATATTGAGGTGTGATGGCTCGATACCGATTTAAAAGAAAAAAATTGAAAATTTATAAAATTAGCTGTGCTCAGCTCATCCTATTGGTATCTACAATAAAATAATAATATACTCGTACACTTGTAATAAAGTCATATTTCATTATCTATCTTTCATGAATGTATTTTTTTATATTATTAAAATTTATCAATATAAATAATTTACATATTTAAAAAACAAAAAAAAAACCAAAAACAAAAAAACATATTTGCACGCGCGCGATGCACCGCCGCGCCAATGCTGTTCAAAGTGGAAGAGAATATCGGTTTGTCTTGTTTTATGATTTGGTTTTTTTCTTTTTTTTCCCTTTTTTTCTTTCTATATTTATAAAAGAATTGTATTTATCGTGGTTAATTCCTTGAGGACTTTGAGATTCGGACATACATACTATATACAGGCGTGTCCAATTAACATTTATCAAAATAAACGTCCATTATACACCTCCCAAATCCGCCCACGCACGATGTATGGGTGATCCAAAAACATTTGTATCTTATTTGTTTATAAAAAAAAAAGTCAAAAAAGATTTTGTTTAATAATTTCTGTTTATTAGTAGTTAGTTGCACACTGTCTGTATAGGTACAAGAAAAAACTGAGAATGTACGAGTTGTAATAAAAATTTCAATAATCTGCAATATTTTTAAATTCATGCCTAACCTGCTGTCTACGGGCTTAATTTGTTTTCTATCCAGCGATAAAAATTTATCAGGAAAAGTTTTTTTTGTTATTTTTTTGTTTAAATAAAAATTATTTTAAATTTATAAAGAAAATGTTGGGAAAAGCTGTTCAAAATTGCAATTTAAATCTGGAAAAGGTTACTACAATATTGCGATTTGAAAGTAATTTTTATAGGTCTTTAATGCTTCTAATATTTGGACAGATTATTCTTGTAGATCTTGATCATACTGTGTTATGAGTTATGACGCATGGAAATAAAAACATTAACATTTTGATGTTTATTTAGTTATATTTAAGTACACAATTGTAAAATATTAGTAATAAATCTTTTTTATTGTTTATTCCTAGGTTCCGTCGAATTTCTATGTTCCAAAAATTTCCAATGAAGTTTTTAGTTGTACAGCAGTCCTCCTTATGCTTCTCCTGTATCATCCATTGGCGAATTCAACATCTAAGCGAAAAAAGGTAAGGACTCTATAACTAAAAACATTTTTTAAATATTAATTCGAAATTATTTCTTTAGCATCTTCGGTTCCAATGGTCTCTGAACTGAACTAAAAAATTTCCGGAGCACTAACTGGACCGATGAAGCCTCTGCGGCACAAAAAACTAGACGATCGATGTCTAGAATAGACGAAATAATAAAAAACTTAATAATTATTATTAATGAATTATAAATAAGATAAAAAAAACTATTTTCCAATAAATGCCAGAATCTTAAATATTCGTCTTTTGTTTTGCATGCATTCCAGTCAAAGATCAACAAGAATCACCGGAAATTATTAATTACAGGCAAAGATCAACGAGAATTTACATCATTTCAGTATTTCTTTAAAACGAAGGAATATCGAAAAATTGATAGTGCCATTAGAACGGCCGTCCCCTAAAACCCTTAAATCCCAATTTTCATTAAAATATCTCGGAAAATACGGATTTTCAAAAATTCAATTTCAAAACGGTACATGCAGCGCCATCTCTGGGTTAAGTTACCTGCTGCTACTTATGAACTCCTGATCCGAGAATTTTTTCGAATTAACCATTTTTATTTGCCATTTTCGTGAGGCGTCGTTTAGCAAAAAAAATTATTTTTCAAATTTTTTTTGTCAAACGACGCCCCACGAAAATGGCAACTAAAAATGGCTAATTCGAAAAAATTATGTATCAGGAGTTCATAAGTTTGTAGCAGGTAACTCAACCCAGAGATGGCGCTGCATGTATCGTTTTGAAATTGAATTTTTAGAAAATTCTTATTTATGGAGATATTTTCATGAAAATTGGTATGTGGGGGTTTTAAGTCATTGCCCTTTCATTGATATTAATGAATCCCGTAAATCTTTAGCTGAAATCTTTCCCATATTTGGAACGATGATTCTTGTTGATCTTTAACTGAAATGTGTGCACAAAAAAAGACGAATATTCAAGTTTCGCTCATTTATTAGAGCTATTTTCTGGTTTTATTTACATTTCATTAACAATAATAAATGATTTTTATATTTTTCCTTGGCACCTACATACAGTTCTCGTCCAGTTTTCTACAGGCTCTATTATTGGGTCTGTTCATGTTTCAGAACTATAATGGCTGGCTGAATGCAATCCAATCGTTTACGCTTTTTCTACAAGCTGACTGACAGAGCAGCTCTATCAAAATAACAACCAGTGCAGAAATGTCTTAGATTTTAACTACGAACTGAATAAGAATGTTGCATTTCATTTATTGTTAATTCATTTATTAAAAAATCCTTGCAATAAATATGTAAACAAAATAATTGAAATATTTCGTAATAAAAATTTATTTCAAATACAATATTGCTCTTAATTTTAACAAAAAAAAAAAAATCTTAACTTTTTACAAAATATTAATTAACTAAAATCGGTAGAATTATTTATTATTTTATAGAAAAATATTTTTAAAATATTTTTTACAAAAATTTACAATTTCATACAAATTAAAAACCTTTGGTTTTTATATAATCAAGCATAATATGAATTAATTTTGTTGAATCTTAATTATAATTGTAATGTATGTAAATGACAATTTAGGTACCCTTTGTACACATTGTTTTACAAATTTTTATTTATTTAAAGATTTCGGCCCATACACAGCAAAATTGGGAAATCAGGGCACTTTTACCCACTCTACATTTAATGATTATATGTGTAAGTTTTTTTATAATTTTTTTTCAGTAATCTCTACACAAAAAAACAAATAAAAAAAATGGAGAGATTAATCATTTCCAGAATTTGGAACACATATTATCCTTGACAGTTCACAATATTTAAAAAATTAGAGCTTACTGAGAATTAAATTCTTCTTTACCAAATTTTTAGAAACATTTTCAATCTCTTTATAAGCAAAAATTAAATTTTTAATTTTTTGGGTCCGAAATTTTTTATATTTATTTCTAAAAAACATTATCCAAAAATTGAAATTGCTGTGTATAGTAGCCCTTAATTAAATGGAAGCCCTTAGGTGTATAAATGTAAATATAAATATGATTTCAACAATTGTTGAGTATTTCGTTTCTTTTTTTCTTCTTTTTTTTTTGTAAGCATGAATAAATTTCTTTTCAAAAACCAAAAAAAAAACTAAAAATACTTAAAAAAAAATTAATAAATTTAAAAACGAGTATTGTAATAACAGAAGTGTAAAATTGTTTTAAAGTGGACTTCACGTAAAAACTTTTTTATTTTATTAATAAGTTTTGCATAGGCGTCCGGCTATAACTGAACCGAATGAGTGCTCACAAAAATCATGTGTATAATAGCAGACGCCTATAATATAATGTGTATATATTTAGTTACGTAATAGATTAATATATAATATACAGGCAATTCTTGTATAACACGGTTTTAATATTGCACGAACATCCGATAACGTCCAGTAACTGCCGTGTTAAACAGAGATTATCTATATTACTTCGCGGTAAAGTCAAGAACGTACTACAGCGTCTACCGGATCTGGATCTAGGCAAATAATATTAAAATTAAATAATCACAAATAAATGGAATAAATCAGATGCAGAGAGAGAGAAGAATCTTCGGTAATTAGTGTCTCTTACGGTAGATCGGTAGTATTGTTTGAGCGATCATTTTAATTGAGATATTTGATCAAAAAGAATATTTTTATTTATGTTCGAGATATTGTTTTCTACCGAATACCTCTATTTCGAAACAGTCGTCAATTACTGTAACATGTTTTTCGAACTCCTGCCAATATATTGCTAAAATCATCCTCCTTCAGTGCTTCCGGTTGAACGAAGATTTCGGTACCGACAATTGGATATGCGGCCGGAACAGCTGTAGCACCGATCATAGCGTCAACTTTCGAAACGACCGCTGAATTTGCTGTTGCCGATAATGGTGCATTTGTATGATATAATTGATAGTAATCTTGATGTGGAATTAAATGTTGATTTGTCTGATGATATGCGTGATTATTGTGATATGAATCGTAATCGTTAAAATTATGATTTGTGTCCGGATATTTCAGGTACTTGTCTAATTCTCGTGCGTCAACATCTTCGATTATTTGCGGCATCGTTTGGTAGCCAGCATAATCTTTGTATTGATACGCATATGTTGGTATCGGCGCTGAAACTGTTGTGGCTGTTGTTGCATATCCATATGCAGCTTCCATAACACCGGCACTCAGTCCACTCTGACTTGATACTATAATGTTATTGTCCTTATTTAGGGAATTGTTATTGTTATTCGTTAAATTGGTACTATGATGATGATTTGCATAATTCAATATGGACGATGCATTAGATGATGTTACTGTTCCGAGATTTTGATGATCCTGCGATGTGGCTAACGGTGGAAAATATGTTCCACGAACAATATTTCCCTGATCTAGTATACCACGACTAGTGCACGTTACATACATACCTTTTCCGGCGGCTATTGTTGTCGATGCCGACGTACAAATGAAGTTCCTTTTGTCCAACATCGTATTGCATGGACTAGTATCGTAAGCGTATCGCTTTTCCGGCGAACTAAATTTCTCGTTACTAATCTCATAGTTGTATTCTCTCTTAATCTGATCGTCGGCACTGTGATCGTATGGAGAATATGATGAAATATTTTTCTCACTTTTTATATGTCCATTGTAGTCCATATAATTGACTTGTTTCTTATCACTGGTGCTAATATTGTTGTAATTCTCTTTCTCGAGTTCCATTGGACTCATATCGGGTGTCGGCAATGATGCAACATCGTCCAACTTTCCATTTACATCATTTTCCTTTCTATTTCGATTTGGCTCTGGACTCTGCGTTGGACTGGATTCGGGCGTATGTAAAGCATTCGACGAACTATAATACATATTGTAACCGTACGGACTTAATCGGGTCGATTCATTGTCATACGACAATTCGGTGCTATTTGTATGATTGAGCAAATTATTTTGTGGCGCCGGTTGACCGCTAACTGGTCCCGTTCTCGATTTTGTATGTTTTCGCCGTCTCGGTCGATATTTGTAATTTGGATGTTCGGTCATGTGAATTACACGTAAACGTTCTGCTTCCTCAACGTACGGCCGACGATCTTGCGGTGTTAACGATCTCCATTTCTTGCCTGGAATAAAGAAGAAAAGAAAAAAATTAAAATTTATTGATTTTGTTAGTCATAAGAGTATAACTTTAAAAGGTAATTAGAATTCATAAAACGTTACTGTACTTGTGTTGGAATTCAATGTTAATTAATAAATGCGTGATGTGTGGATCAAAGGAACCGGACGGGTATTCAAATAATTTTTATTTCAGTGGAAGAATTAACAATTTTTTGTTTCGTCATTAAACTAATGACATAATTGAAATTTTTTTTATACCATTTGTTTATTTATATATATGTATAGAAATTATTAGAATTGAAGAATTTGGCACGGAATTTAGATTCAGGGACGGTTTTTCCATACAATATAGACTGAAGATTTGTTCTCACATAATTAATGTATTCTAAATTTTTATACGCAGTTAAGATAAACAAGATTTTCATAAATAAATATTTTTCACGCATGCTCAACATATAACTACATTTTCCAATGATCGCTGTTGACACATTGTACATATGTACATCCATCTGGAACAATTATGAGATATTTTCACTCTTTATAGAGAGGAAGATTTGATTTCCATTTAAACTAATGGTGCTAATTGGTGAATGTAAAAAAACACACATTTGATTTAAATGACTAAATGATGATGGTAGGCTAATAAATTATCATCATCATCATCCAATGGTGCTACAACTCGGGGTGAGCTTGAGCCTGTTCCACAATTCATTTCCAGACAGTTCTGTTTTTTGCTATTTGCTTGCAGTTTGTGACGTTCAACTTTTCCAGATCATTTTGTTTAGCCATCTTACCTTGCCATTATAATAATATTTAGTTATGGTTCTGTTCTCGGTTGTTTTCCAACCTTATAACGTGGCCTGTCGATCTCATTCCCTGTGCCTTACCACATCAGTGCCATTAAACAGTTAGGACAATTCATCATTGGGTCTTTGTATATACAAAATAAGGCTAATAAATCGACATACATAAATAAACTACAATAAAAGTCTTGTTCTACAAGTATGTATGTATGTCCTTCGATTGGAAACGATGAATATAAAATTAATTCGACATTTACAGATTTACGATGGGGATCTATAAGAGAAAGTTGAAGAAAAAACAACAGTTTAATGGCATTGGCTTAAAAAGATGATACAAAGTAATTATTTCCATACATATACAACTCTAAGTACACATTGAAAATAATTATTTTGTATGTTTCAACATACGAACACCTAACCGTGACAACAAAATTACACTACGTCGCACAACTTTTCAGACGTGCCTAATATGAATATTTGTAGGTACATAAAAATTATATCGACAAATCCCATCAATTATCAATTATAAAATAAAATAATGTAAAATATACCATTCCGCAAGGTGTGTCATCCCAAATTACAACTTTTGACGTCTTCGCGTCCCCATATATTACATAAAAACCCACTCTGTCATTAAACAAAATATCGTCGTGTCCATATTTTGACATGCTCATCACAAATTATTTATTTATTTTATTTTTTTTTTTGGTGGGTAATTTAAATATTTTGTTTGTTTTATGATTATAAAATATTATTTATATTGTGCGCATGCTCATTATGCTTGTGTGTTGTATACATACATATTATGCCCATGCTTATCGATGCTTTGGAATTAAAAATTATTACCGAAATGAAAATTAAATTTGAAAAGAAAAGAAAAAAAAAATGAGATTTACAAAAAAATAATAATTCAGGACAATGACTCATCGTAAAAAAAAAATTTTTTTATTTAATATTGAAAATAAAAATTAAAAAAAAAACATTTTTCAAGCCCTCAACGCAGGCGTAAAAATAATTATATACGGAGCCTTGTGTAATATATGTACTTGGTACGACAAGTAAGATTAATATTAATTCATTCGGTAAAACAAATTCTTAAGAGTGCGGTTAAGCAAATATAAAATACGAAACCATAAAAAATAATAAAATTTTGTTTGTCACATAATGTACGATTGGCTGTACGTAGGTATGTACAGCATAAAAATAAGTGACGTACTAAGGTTGGTACTCGAATAGCCGGAACATCAAATGGGAATTCAAATTAAATTAATATTTGTGTATTTCCATTTTTTTCTTTTTCTTTTAAATTACTTAAAATTAATTCAATGTGTCTGCTGGATAAGTTTATGGTAGCATCAACCTTAGAGCTGTATAGGAACAGAATCGGACAGAATCTGACTGTAGATGATTACAACTTGCTCGCTAGTAATCAGACGGAAAATTGTTGATTGTGAAGTGAAACAAGAAGTGAACTATGACTTACGACGGCAACTGGTCCTGTAGACCATTGAGCCAAACAAGCGTCTCTACAAAAAAACACTGACAATGTTTATGTATGGCACGGAAAGTTGGAAATACGGCCAGAAAGGATGAGTACGCACTCAATGCTTTGTAGAGAAAAATCTGAACGTAAGAGAATTCCGAGCCGGCCCGAGACACGCCAGCTGGTAAAGGTGAAAGAATATACTGCTAGGCTCGACCTACGAATTTGGAGAACGACTGTAACCGTGATAGAAGCCAGTAGAGGAGAAAACTTGCAGAGGATTAGATCCAAACCCTGGGTTGTCGCACCAATGTTATTTGATACGCTCTGGATACGTTACTGCACATATGTACATATATTGCACGATTATTGCTATTCTAGATTTAATGTTCTAATTTTCCATATTGTTGTTTATGCTGAGCTGCATTTATGGTTGTACCATATATTTTATTGCAAATTTATTGTCGCATAAATGTTCCCACAGGTCAGTTACACGGAATTTTTTTATTTTATTTTTATTATAAAATAAAGTCGATATTTAATTTTCATGTTACATAAAGTACACAAATTATTACCATTTGTAATTTATTTGTTTTCTTATCAAAATTTATGCTTTAAAAAAAATTATCTACGACATTTTCAGACATATTATGCTAAAAACTATAATAAAATAATTAAAAAATCAAAATGTCGTTTTAGTTAAATAATTCACCAATCATCAGCATAAGACTAATATTTTTTTGGTTGATCTCGGAATTAATAATTTAATAAAATTTTCTTCTTATAAGTGGTGAGTGAGGCTACATTTTTTGGCTCTAATGTCAACATTAAAAATCATATTCGTAGATAATTTGTGGTGTGGTATCCATTGTGTAGTGAATGGTTTAACTAAATTCTTGCCGATCACCTTTAGGAGGAAATAAAATTTGGTGAAAAACTAACGAACGTACCTACTATAAAACAGCAACCAGTCTCAGCAAGTTGTAGTAAAAATATTTTCTCTTAATTTTGACGAGACGGGCAAGCGCTGAAATTCTAGGTAAATTCGCTGATTCTTTTAGGTAATTAATTGAGGTAGCGAAATTTGTTGCCAAAAAAATGTGGGCAAAAGTCTAACAAAGACACAAATTGCGAAATATAAAAAAGTCTAAATGAAAATTTATTTGCCTATGTGGACTTCTGTGATTTAAGTGTCTGTCCTGTTTGAATTCATAATAGGCTTGTCGATACATAGGTAGGTATCTGTTTTTGTTGATAATTGGCTATATATGCCACAGTTTTTTTTATTTTTTTTTTAATTACCTATCATCATCGCATAATACCCAACAATGTTATGGATGATGGATAAATGCTGCAGCGTCATAAATGGTAGGTATAGTTTTTTTCTTTTATCGACACACTTCCATTATTCATTGAAAACTGTAATTTAAATATGTCTGGATATGTAATAATATTTAGTATTATTTTGGTTGTTGTTGTTGTTATTGTCGTTAATATTTTCATATTTAATTTGATAGCAAAAGCCAGAAAAAAAGGTGCGTCGAAAAAAGTCAAGTCTGATTCTCGAATGAGTCACAACAACAAACATTTCTGTAATAATAATGATAATTTTTCGTCTGTGTGTTCGATTATTATGTGATCATAATGTGTGTCTTCAATTTAAATTTAAATTTATTATTCATGTGAATTATTTGGTTAATATAAATTTATGTGGAGGGGGTCAAAAATTGCGGATTTGTGAAAAGAAAGTTTTTTTTTTTTAGATTTTATTGTTGGCTAATTTGTTGATGTTTGTCTAAAATTAAAGTCTTTATTAATTTGATATGAAATACATACCTACAAATAATTTAAAAAATTACATTGGCATTTAAAGAATTAATAGTTTAGTATGAATAATATTTCCTGAAGTTTTTACGTTTATGCCTTTTTAGTATATATTACCTACTTATGCCTGCACCCAAAAAATTAAATTGACTATACAATATATATATATAGATACCTACATACATACATACAGTGGCAATGCGTGAAAATTACATTTTAATAACCATCTGATTAATTAATTATTTTAAATTTCAATTACATAATTACTTTCGTACTCAAATTCAAATAAGAATTCACGATGGACAAAATACAAATACACACAGAAAAAAAAGAACAAACCCTGCTCGGTGAAATGCCTAGAAACGGCTTAAATTCCGATCAAAAAGTAAAATTTCAAAATAAATACTAAACAACGAGATAAACCTAAACATATGTACATATTGGAATGGGATAATCGTCATTTGGAATGACTTACTAATTGTGAAAAGAGATTAAGATACTTGCAATCTACAATGTCTTAATTTTTTCTAATCTTTTAATTTAATTTTTTTTTTAAAAGTTGATACTGTTGATAGTTTCATTAAATGTAGGTTATAGTTTATAGTTACTTAACTTTATAATCTTCAAAACAATGTTCATACCCCTGTATAAGATCCTTGGGCCTTGTGGGTAATTGAAATAAATAACATTGAATCTCAACATATATCGCAAATTACATTTCACCTTAAATTAGGATTTTTCTAATGCGTAATATAGCGTGACGTAAATTAATTAATCAAATCATAACTAACGATTAAATGTCTAAATAAAAAAAACCTTAATAAAAGTCTATTATAGAATGTAGATTAAATCTACACAAAAAATTAATTTAATAATAAAAAACATTTTTAATTGCTTTAGTTTGCTCAAACCAAAAAAAAAATAAAATAAATTCTGTTGTACATTTGAAATAACTTTGTGGGCAATTTTCCCATAGTGTTGTAGATGATAATTAATTTAATGTCCATTTTAATTATGATTTGAATTTTATTTTTACATAAAAATTAATTTTTCTAAATTGATATTACTGGGTGTCTTAGAGAATGCCATAATTTGTAGGTTTTTGAATTCCATTAAAAAATTAATTTTTTTTTTTTTGAAAATCTTTTTTTTGGATTTTTTTATGTATAAAGGACAATTTATTTATAGAGTTTATTGAAATATTTAATGTAAAATTGTTCAAGGATCGATATTATAAATTGGTCTAGTGCTGCTGATAAAAATAAAATAGCTAGTAATATAAGTAAGTTGAAGACAAAATTTATTAGATGTTAATAACACCTTGTGAAAGGAAGTGAAGGGATTTATTTATTATAGTAAATAAAACTAAAACCCAATTAATAAGTAATATTTAGGTGAAATATCCATGCCCTCATGCGTATTCGACTATTATTATTTTATTAAAAAATTCAACAACTGAAGCTATAAAATTTTTTATTATCGCATAAAATCAAAGAAATACTAACTCTCTACACTTCCACCTACCTCTATATACCTAAATTTCACTTCACACCTTTCAGATTCAATTAACAATTACACCTGATACCTAATACACGTTTTATAGATGTTTTATAACAATAAAAATCGTGAAAATTTTATTGTGTTTGTTTTCTTTTTATAATGCCACGTGTTGTCGCACGAGACTTTATTTAATAACAATACACAAAACAAAGCCCAATTGTTTTTTTATTTTTTTTTTCTTCTTTAAATATCATTTACACTTTATGCTTGTTTTGGTTGTTTTGCACATGAATTACAATTATCTTTTGCAGGTAGGTAGGTAGGTACCTATGTATAAAGTACAATACAGTAGGTAATTCAAGGCACTTTTTATGCAATAGCTGCGCCAATGATAGTTAATATTGATTCAATATTATATATGTAGTTGGTGCATATTTATACATACATATTTACATAGTAAATATGTAGTAAATGATCACACGCAAATTGATTAGAATGATGAGACTTTCTTGAAATCAATTTTTTTTTTTAATTTGTCGCTAACTACTACCAGGGGTCAAATCCTGGAGACAAATCACCGGTATCTGACATTTATGGGAGAGTAAAATGCTTAGGACCATTTCTTTTTCAGCGATTTACCTGTGTTGGTTCTTTATTTAAAAATTACGTAAAGAAACTTAATCCAACTTCTCTTAGGAATGTTTTCTTACGATCTCAACCACGTAATATTTTTAGATAATTTGTATTATTATAAATCACCCCATCCATTCTCATATGAATGATAACAAATCCAATCAACATAAATATTTCATAAAATATTAGACCAGTTTCTCATTAAATGACAATAACCGCGTTCTTCTACGTCAAATGTTGTGCTATAATAAATAAACAAATAAAAAATATACCTAAACCAAACGAAGTATCATAAATATTTACGACCTCATGTCAAGAATTAGTATTGTTAAAAAAAATGCTTTACCATTGAAATTGTCAAAATTAATTTTCTGGTTATGCAAAATGGCACGCGACTTAAAAGCACAATTTTTTTTTTTTCGATTGGACATACATGATTAAAAATAAAATTACAAAAAAAAACACGAGAGAAACTTTGCTTCGGGTCTTTTTTTTAGAGGTGTCAAGTTTCATTTAGGCATACAACGTTTATAAATAAACGAGGTGTTTTATTATGGTCCATTAAATCTCTTAAAAGATGTTTGTGCTGCTCGTTTTGGATATTATAAACTGCTGAAATTTATCTGAATTATTTTTTTTTTATTATTATTAAATTGGTGCGACGTATTTTTAGTCAAATACCCGTATATCAAACAGTTTTGAAGGGTAGAGGTGTTTTTTTTAAAAAAATATTAAATAGATTTTTGTCTGGATTTAAATTACATGTCAATAATACTCCTCTAGATTATTTTCTCTGGGGTTTTGTGAAGTCATTGATTTACAATAATAACCCACATAATATTGATGACTTGAAAGTGTCTTTTGTGAAATTCAGTCCGATTTACTTAGATAAAAAGGAAATTAAACTGATCGTATGCGCTCCTGCAGCCATGCGGCCATTTTAACGATATCATATTTCGAACACAATGTCATGGAAAAGACTTTCAAATACATAAATAAATAATTTAAATAATATCGCTCGTCAGTGGCGAAATTTCTATAGGATACACATTAAACGTTGTTTAATATATAAAAAAAAAATATTGTCAGACATAATGACGATTTTTATCAGATCAAAACCTTATAAATGTTATGTCTAAAGCTACAATTCTGTATTATGAATTATGATTTTTGTATTATGATTTTTTAGAAATTTCCCTTAACCCTTCTTTCCATAGATATAAAGAATTCAGTAGAGTTCAATAGCATGTGCTCGTTGGTAATTCCAATTCCAAGAGCAGGAGGTTACCTCTATATGTAGGAGAATTTAACAAATATTTTATTATTAAAAAACATATAAAAAAAGTAAATTTCAACATCACATAGGGAACATCAAAAATATGTTCAGGCTAGTTTGTACCGCTATTATGTATTTGAATAATTTTATTATTTATATGTTAAAATTATGCACAATACTATTGGACAAATAAAAAAAAAAAAAAAAAAAAAAAAGTGCGGAATGACTCAACATAAATGACGACCAAAGGCACGCTTCACTCCGGAAGATGGCTCATGATTGGCATACTTATTAGAGTCACGGGATTTTATTCGATTATTGAATATTGATGAGAATTTGATACGCACACAAAAGAATATTGACAAGAAGGTAATCGTAAATTTTTAATACCTTTTTGTAATTTAAAATTCCAAAATAATATATTTTTGTATTATACACAATTTATGCCAATTAGGTTTGTTACACCTTTTGCATAACTACACGTTTGGGTGTGCTTTATTGAATTGAATTATTTTTTTCTTTATTTAATCAATTTTTCCATACTGCATGTATTTTTGGGGGGTTTTTTATTTTTAAATTTATGTTTCAGGGGGAACGAATATTGAAGGATGTAAAGATTAAAAAGAAAAAAACATTAATGGTAACTTATACTTAATAATTAAGTTTATATATTGACAGACACTTAATTTTACATGTGACACGATTTTTATAGTGAAAATATTTAAGTCACGCTTCTTTTATTTTCGTAAATAAAAGTTATCCGACTAGAATTTAAAATGGAAAACGTGTACCTATTGCAGGGCACTCAATCATTATAGCTCAAAACAGAACGTGTGCTATAACACCTATGCGTAAGTATAAATTAATAATTTTTGTTTTTTTTTTTGGGATTGTTAGATACATAGGTTTGTTAGCTATGTTTTTTTAATGTGCTTTTTAAATCAGTAGCGGGTTCGTGACCTTTAAATTTTACTATTCATTTGATCACCAACTTGATATATGACTTCCACCAACAACATATTTATAAATATGTAGGTTTTACAGCTAGAAGCTATCGTTATATGATGTAAAATTAAAATACAAAAACTTTGGACAAAATCCAGGAAATATGGAAAAACTAAGTTTTACAAAATTATTTGCATAGTTAGTCGATGAAAAATCTAAGAAAAAAATCAATAAAAATATATGTATTTGTGTGAATTTTCAAACACATGACAAAATATGGCAATCTTAGTACCTATAATAATTAAGTTCTATTATTTAGTTGTATACAGGGAATATTTTTGATTACTAAGGATAATACAAGAATTTTCAAGATTTAATTAATTTTTTAGGTTAAAAAAAAGGGATTGATTCAAAAAATTAGAATAAAATTACTAAATTTATGTGCCCACACTGCTTACAAATTAAAACACAATAAATAATACATTTATTCACTTATTTAAACCTTTTACGCTGTATGAACTAATAAATCGCCCAGTAAATTTAATGTGGATCACCCAATTTGATAACCTCCGGTATTAATATTTATAAACCAAAAAAAGAAAAAAAAAATAAATAAAAAAAATGTAATTTATAACAAAATAGCAAATTTACTCAACCATTGCATTTCTTTTTATATGCTTCAAGAGATATTTTTGTCTTCTTTGTAAACCTAAACTAAAACGCTATACACGGTGAAAAAAATTGGTTATATATTTACATAGAATTTACTTCGGGTTAATATTAAACACTCAGAGTACTTTATACTTTAATACATGCATAAAATAGTTTACTACTCCTTAACGAACAACACAACAACAAAAAAAGTAGCGTTTCTTTTTAGACTAATAACAGCAATAATATCAAATAAAAAAATCTTTCAAATCTAGACTGTGAGAGATTTTTGGTGGGAAAATTTCAACTAGTCGTACTTTGATTTTTCTATTTTAGACAATAGAAACATGAAGGTAAAAACATTGAATATGTATTTTTATACATACATAAAATATGTACATATATACTTAAGATATATAAATATGAGCAATTTAGTCTTACGAATGTGTTGCACTAACTTTAATTATTTCAGTTTTTTTTTCCTTATTTGTATTTGTGTGTATCATGTCTATAATAAAAATTATGATTATAATGTACATTTGTAATAAATAGTATATTACATATACTACACAACAATTATTAGCATATACATCATAGAGTTAATGAACTTTTGAAAGGATTAATTAACAACAGCATTTGCGTTTTATTAGTAATCTTACGACATGAACTGAACATGAACAGTGAACACGTTATTTACTTAATTGACAAGTATAAGTTGTTAATAAATTTCATAATGTCAAATAACACTATAATTAAAAATTAATTATGTATGAAATAATAATTAATTAATTACATAAATAAATGAAATACAATATAGAGTGGTTGTAAGCTTTTGTATGTATATTGCATATTTATTTTGTTTGGTAATTTCTTCCCTTTAAGCTTTTTAGGGTAGATTTTCTCGACCAAATGGCTCAGTGGTCCCTAACTGGGAGTAAAATATTAAGAGTTTTTCTCTGATACGGAGTTTGAGCTTTGGGTTGATTGGGTGGAATTTCACTTAAAACAGTAGGTCTAGAGAATATCATTTCAAAGAAAAATTGTCCATCCAACGAAGGAAACATTTTAAAAAGTTAGAAAAACATCAGAAGTATGAGAATTTGCGGAATTTGGCAGTTGCAGTGTTTTCAACTGAAATTATGTAAAAGTACAAAGATATAGAGACCTGCCCTTTGAGCAATTTGTTCTCTTTGGAATGTGTTATTTTAATGCGGAATAAATTATTTTCCACAACAGTCTATCCTGAAATTCTGCAACTGTCTGTATTTCCCTTTCATATTTTGCAGAAAATGTTAGCATTTAAAAATAAAAAATAATTCCATTCATAGATTTAGCAGATATTGATCTCAACAAATAGGAGAAATTAATTAATTTGGACTTTTTCATACAAAATATGCCTTTTTTTTGCACACCACAGCATAATAAATTTTTCTTACCCCATTTTCTACATATTTTCTATTTTGTTGTTGTATCCAACACACATACATTATAATAGTTTGCAAAAACATTTTACACTACCGTTACAAAACACAACAAACTAATCACCGTGTGAACAAAAACAAAAAATATTTACCCCATGTTGTATTATGGTGTTTAATTACTCATATAAAAACTGTATTAACATTGTACATGACTATCTGCATATAAATACATAGCTATTAGTATAGGCAAATGGTAAAAGAAAAGGTAAATTTCCTTATCTATTTCACTCTTGAGTAATTAATATATAATTTATATATATATAGAGTACAGTGTAGTAGATTCATTAATTAATGTATAACTATGTGTAGCACGCAAAATAGGACATTGTACTACCCACAGAAGAAACGCAACTCTGAACACACCTTTGACCTCAAGAAAACAAAAATACGTGTATAGACTATATATATTTTTTGTTTTTTTCCCATAGGTAAGAATGTTCTCACAACAAATCTTCAGAGCGGAACGTCTTAAAGACTTCGTTTGCGTATTAAGAGATATTGCCCGCATATGTGTACAAAATAGGGTGTGCAGGATGAGTGTCTTATACTCTTATAACATCCACAAATACTACAATTGTAGTTATACGTAAGCATATATGTACATTGTACATATATAAGTTTCTAGTCATTTATTCCGGAAATTGTTGAATTTAATTAGAGCTAAATGTAACTGGGTTTCAAAAAAAAAAAATAATAAAACAAAAAGGGACACATTGGTCAGTATTTGTGCGGTCACATATTATTGAATAGAGCAGGTGATCAAATGGCGTGTGAAAATGTTTCAAATCATTTTTGATCAATTTATCAAATCAATTACATACACTGTAAAATTTATTCGATTATTTGAAAATCATGAAATTTTCTCAAACATTTATTTATTAACCCTTTTGGTAGCGAATTATTTTTTCTTGAAAAAAAAAATCGAAGCTTTGCTAAGCAGTTAAATTATGATTTTTCAATCATATAAAATATCTCCAAGGGAGGTGTAACGCGTCCCTAAATGAGGACATTATGATCAGGTGTATTCGTTATAAGTTAAAAATGATATACCAACCAAATATTTTGTTTTTTACGGATTGATTTTCGGACGATTTTTATTTAAGAGGATTTCGAAGCCGTTGTTTTATTATTATTATTATTCAAAGTGCTAAGAAGTAAAGGTATGGTAAATTTATTGGTGTTCATTATTCTAAACGCTATAACCCATGGGATTGAAGTAAATATTTTTATCTGTGCCCTTAGGTAGGTATACTCGTATGTATAAAAATTATGTTCGCAATTACAACTAATAGTGAAATTAGATTAGTATTCCTTCTTTGCGTACATTTAATATATTTATTTGCATATACACAATTTACATAATATAAAATCAATTGTTTACGCATAATTTGCCTTGCATAAAAGTGCATCGAAAAGACGTATTGGTTACATATATTTTGTACTCCTCGCATATGTGAGCTATGAAGAAACTGGAACTTCAAAGGTAAATGCCCTCAAACACCGATAAAAACTGAGCTATTTTTTTTTTTTTTTATTAGATTTTTCACTTGAATAAATATTATTTATTAATAAAAGTTATGACTGAAAAGTTGACCGGAATGTTTTTAAAAACTGTTGGTGGTGCGAATTAATTCCTTTTATTATCGCATGTATAGTGCATATCTACGTATACATCGTACACTGATGATTATTTAATAAATTTATACATTTACTGCAGTTTCAGTGCATCGATATTAAATCGTCTTTTAAATGAAGGTAAAAATCAGGAATTAAGTTTGTAGTCTACTGTCTATAATTTATGCTCAATTATATAGAGCCAGAGACATAGAGTTTATGTTATATCAGAAGTGTATTTTGTGAATTATTGATTCAATCATCATCAAAAAATCGTTCCAATGGAAGAAAATACAGAAAAAAAAATTATTGAAGCATTTTTTACCATTGTAAAATATCTAATGGAGAAAGCTTAACAACGAACTCATTACTCAACGCACTATTCGAAAGAACATAGTGGGATTCGGAAGTGAGAGGAACGAGTGCAAAAGAGGGCATTTACAGGAAGACTAAGGGAAAGCAGAGCAAGAGGCATGCCCAGATCTAGATGGACTGATAATGTAGAGACAAACATCCACAAATTGAGACTACGGAACTGGCGTGTAGGTGCGAACGACTGGACTATGTGGAAACAAATAGTGAAAAAGGCTAAATCTTACACAGGGATGTAGCGTTAATTGAAGAAGAAGAAGAAAATATCTATTAAAATAAATCAGGATTTAAAAAAAAAGATTTCTTTGAAAAACGCGCCTGCACTCCGCAGCCTATTTAAAAATTCACCACTTCAATATAGATTGCTGGATATTTTTATTTCTTATTCAGTCAATATGAATGATAAAGGATATTAATTTTTTTCTATTAAAGGATACGTTACAAAACTATAATACCCTTTGTGTGTCTTTGCTCCCATATGGGTCATTCGACTCAAAGCGACACCAACATAATAATCTAACCGAAACTTACACTAAAATAGCATTAACTGTTTGACCGTGCCCATCTGTATCTCTTTCTTCTCCGGTTGTTTGTTTTTTTTTTCTTCTTTGGAATTAAACAGAATTAAGTAAGCCCAATAAAATGATTAATTGTTTTAAAAAAAAAAAGTAGTTATTTAGATTTTTCGGATGTGATAATCGTTAAACACATCGGGCGGTCTATAAAAAAAAAGTAAATTTTTACATGCATCTTGGGAAGGTTATGTTGATGAGCAATGTTTTAGGTTATCGTTTTGATTTTCTGACTGATTTTTTGACGAAAAAGTGTCATCGATGACTAATTCATAGTAATCAATAATTGTTTGACATAAATGTTTTAGAAATATTATTCTACTGTAAGATATATGATGGGTAAGGTACGATGGAAAGTTTAGGTAGAATCGATATTTTTTCGTTAATCTTTAAAATAATTATTTTGTTTGCTTTTAGTGAGCTTATTTATTTTTACGGGATCAATTCCTATTTGTTTCTTGTTTCTTACACTTCCAACTACTGCTGCTTCTCGAATTTACAATGTCTGACATAATAGAATACTTAATCTTTCAAAGCCATAATTCATCGTTGCTCAACACACTCTGTCAGTGATCTCTCAACTTTCGTATAGCCGTATGAAAAGATAATAGATCACCTTAGACAAATCATTATCTGCGTCTATAAACTATCCACAAAAATGGTAATAGCACCTAAATAAAAGGAGCCGAGATTATTCTATAGACGAATTGTGGATTTTGCTGATCCCTTAAGATTATCACAAGTATAAAAGGACCAAACAGTAAACGTAATACATTGGATTTAAGTATTCGCAGGTTAAATTTTTTATATAAGTAAAATCGCCATTTGATAGAAAAACAGACATGAAAAACTGATCCGGTTTCCGGTAGTTTTTTTTCTTTTTAATTTAAGATTGATTTATGTTTTATCTTAATACAAATTTAATAAAATCAAATTACATTTTACAAAAAATTAACATAACAAGTTTTAACTATTCTTTTCGCATATGGATGATCTCTTGTGATCATAGTACATATTTAATTGCATACTTTAAGCCACACCAATATAGAATTTATCAAGGTCTTAAAAAATGTTTCTCTACGAATAGTAAGATTACATTATACATATACTTGTGTATGTGTATATGACATTAATATATATATGTATATTTCTTATTGCTGAATTAATTATCGACTTTGCATTGATATGAATCATATTCGAAATACCATTAGTGTTAATTTAGAAAGGATTCAAAATGTTAATGTTCTATATATGTATTGACAGAAAAACTGATGGAGAGCCTAAAATCGGATTTGGTAATGAAGTGATTATTTTCACAACAAAAGCTAAATGCTGATATTCCCCCTTAGACTTAAACAAAATCATTTTTTGACGTTTTTTCTTTTAAATTTGAGGAGAAACAAAATTCTTGACATAGAATTTTAAACAAAAATAAGTTTCACTAAAATATAATTTTTTTAAATCCTGAATACAAGACTGCGGATCTAACTATGTTAGCTACAATTTTAAATTTCCTAGGACTTTCAAGCTTGAAAGAATTTTATTGCTTCATATTGAATTATCCAGATATTCTGGCAATTTTTACTTATCCGATTATCCGGATAAAATTTTTAAACTATCAGAATAGAAATTTAATTTAAAAAAGTTTGGAAATAAGTATTTAGATTTATAATTATAACTCATTAAAAACACACTCAACTCAAAAAAAGCTTTTTCGGTTGATTTTTGGGTATGTCACAATTTTCTCAAGTGGTCTGAAATTTTCATTGATTGTCTATTCAGATCCCATTGATCGGTAAAATAATAATTTCAAATCATATGACATTATTTAAAAGTTTTAAAAATTGAGAAAAATTATTTAAAATTCATGTTAAAATAGAAATTTTCTTCAAAATTACCAGATTATTTGGATAATTTAGCTTTTTGTTATATTTCAGGTAGATTTTTCTTTATCTTTAAAAAGAAAAACTCCTATAGTTGATTGAAACAATAAATTCTCAAGATTTGCCACTGTTAAAAAAGGGATGATACGAAATTGTATGAAAAACGGGAAAGTTAGGTAATCATAATTACCTAAAAAAAATCCATTGGTATTGCTTGACGACACACAAAAAACTTAACGCCTCTGCCATAAACATTAATTATTCATTGACACAATTATCAATCGAAAGGTTAGTTACAAAACCATATTGCATACCATCAACCACTGATTTCTTTAAATATTTATTTATTGTATGATTATAATTTGAATTATTTTTTTTACTGGGTATATTTAAAAAGACAATACATAGATTCATTCGTATGTATTATACATATGTAGATAAATATATTGTATATGTTAGTGGTGGTAACAAATAAATAAATAAATAAAAAGAAAAAAAAAACAAGTTACCTAATTTAAATTTTGTATGACATTAAATAAATAACGTGCTTGGTAAGTAATAAGCTTCTCGCCGCCATGTTTCCGTTCGATTGGCAGGTAAATTTATCGCACTTGTTAATGCTGAATAACCATGTTTCCTTTTATATAATAAAATATAGTTTTTTTTTTTTATTTATATATATTTTTTTTTCTTTGGCGATAGTTTGACAAGTTATAAATGAAATGACCTTAATGCAAGCACCTACCGTTATGGTAAACTGGTAAATACTTAAATTATTCTATAGAATGAATTGATGATTTGCTGATTTTGAACAAAAACAAAAAGTGTCACAGTACGGTGCCAAACTTAATTTATTTTTTATTTTTTCTGAAAAAAAAACAACCGAAAAAGAAAAAAACGAAGCAAATCAAATTTGACTTAATTTACTTCAAAAAGAGAGTTACTATCCATTGTTATTGTCTGCCATCCAATAAATAAAACAATAATTAATTTACTTCAATCAAAACAAATCAAATCAACTAAGAGGATCTGAAGAGACAGGTATAGAGTACGTTTAGTAATTAATAAGGTGCATGCTACAATATTTATCTCTATATAATTTTTTTTTTTTTTTTGAAAATATATTCATCTCTTTCACGGTTCATTTAACCTGATTACCGACTCCGCCTACCATTGCTATTGGTTGTTGTCCAACAACAGATAGGTATGGATTATGTAAACTGCGTATAAACATTATTATGGATTTTTTTTTTTTTATTATTATTTTATTAAGTTAAGTAAGTATGTAAGTAAGTAAGTATGTAAGTAAGTAAGTATGTAAGTATGTATATGTTAAGAGAAGTTATAGAATTGTTAATACATTCAGATATTTTTTTTTTTTTATTTATTTATTTATTGGTAAGAATGGAATGCAATTATGTTTTATTATGCAGATAAATAAGATTTTATCTTTAATTTTTCATCAATGTTTGAGCAATATCTTGACTTGTAAAGTATTTCTTCTCTCCATTGTTTACGTTGGGCAAATTGAAATGTCAGAAAATCTTGTCGGAATTTTTTTCTTTTTCTAGTGTTAATTGAATAAGGATTAAAATAGTTGGGATGGTTTTTAGTGTTCTTTAGCATAAATGTTAAAGATTTTTTTATTTTTTAAATAAAAATAGCGAATAGGTATGAAAAATTGTTTCATTCTTAGGAAAAAATTCATATTTTAATGATTTTCTCAAAATTTTATTAGAAAATTGAAAATTTTTTATAAGGCAACAAAAATTGAAAATAAAATTTAACATCAAATACATATGTCCTATAGTGTATTGTTCTAATTTGATTATGAAGTTCAGCAGATCGCTTTAACTCAAATCTAAAAGGTCATTTGCATAATAAAAACCAAGTAAAATGTAAAAAAACTTCATTTTATGGATACAACCATTTATTTAACGATTGTTTAGAACGAAGTACCCTCTCCTATAACGAATCCTGACCATTCGAGAATCCGTCAAAATATTCCATGAGACTGAGCTGTGCACAAAATTTCAGGTCTCGAATTGAAAACACTGTACAAAGGACCAAACATTGTCCGTTTTATTTAAATTGAACGACTACGCTAGGCAGGTCAACAGGATGGATGAAAAATGGAGACGGCGAAGAAGTGGTTAGAAGATGTGAGCAGAAATACACGCACTCTCGGCATTAATAACTCCTAGAATGTAGTATGTTTAGAGTGTTTAGACCGAACCATATGAAAGAAGACTTTGGATGACGCCCAGACCCACAATATGAGTTATAGTTCGGAAAAGAAGAAGAAGGACATATAGGTTAAAAAGGCCCTCAAATATGTTGAAACAAACAGACAGACAGACAATCAAGACAATCAAGGTTCATCCACAAGTCATCTATTGGACGAACGAAATCAAAGTATTTTAAAACTATTAATTTCTTCACACAATTATTAATAGGACAAAATAATTATATAGTATATAGATGAAACAATGTCTCAAACTAATATGTTTTACTTGCATATTCACATATATGCAAAAATTTATTACATTACAACAATACAATAGACAGCATTTCATGTAACCATCTCCATATTAAATTATGCTTTACAAGCTTCTACAAATGTATTAAAATCTTTTACATCCATAAGTAAAATAAATGATAAGTGTTTAGCATAAACAACTCAGCTCAACGGCAAGGTAACTGAGTCGAAAAATGTACACTTATACAAAAATTTAATTTAAAAAAAAAAAAAAAAAAAACTATAGCGGAAATGACGATCCCTTCCTATAAAAGTCTGAATCAGCTAAGCGAAACGATGAAATTGCTATTATAGTAAATTGTTACAAAAATTAATTGAGAAATTTTACGTAATGGTGATTAAGTATAGTGTTTTTTCTAATTTTTTTATGTACCTAATACATACACAAACACATATATTCATTGGTAATCTGACTATAGTGTAAAAAAATATTTCAAAAAAATGCATTCTTAATTAATGTTTCTTAGATACATTAACCTTAACTTTAATTCAGTTCTTCAAAGGAAGCTGATGAATGATTGGTAAGTTTTAATTAAACTGAACAAAACAATTTTTTTTTTAAAACTATAATCAAATAAAAGCAAAATTGCTAGTTAAGCTTACAGTTATTTAATATATACATACCTACATACATACATATACATATATACCTAATTAAGAATTTACCAAAGATTCATATTAAAATCTCCTTCAAATAATTTGAAAATCGAATTTTTTAACTAAGGGTAATCCTTTTAAGAACAATTAAAAAAAAATTAATGGAGCAGATTATATTGAATTCAAAATACTGATCTCGAAATTTAGTAAGAAAATCGAAACGAAAAATTATAAATAAAGTTTGCCACGAAATAGGTTTTAACTCCTGGACACCAAAGAATAATTTTCTAATAGCAATATTTTTTTTTTTTGGGAAACACTAACTAATTATTATAAAAAAAGGGAGCAGAAGATTAGTGAACCTGGAACTGATTGATGTGGCAATAAATTATTCAATTGACAGAGTTCACTAAAAGTGTAAAAAAAAAAAAAATTTAAGGTCATCCATCGTTCCATCTTTTTGGAGGTCGAACAGGTGGTCTTTTTCCAAATGGTATATTTTTCGCTGGTATGTTTGCTATTTTTCTTCCTCCATCCTGTCTACAGGGTTCTTCATTCTCTTCTCCGCGTTCTTGCCAATCTTACAATTTTTGGAAACTATTAATGGTTGGTTCGATGTTCAAAATCAAAACTATCGATTTTTGCTGGCAGAGAAATCCGGCTGTGTTCGTAGAATTTTTCCAAACAATTTACATACAGACTTTCCTTCGGATTATTTCGTTAATTTTCTCAGACAAATTCGGTTTATAAAAATGATAAAAATGAGTATATGGTTATGCCGGTAACGGTACGTATATATACTTAAACTAAGCCATTCAAGTAATTCCAATTTGGATTGTAAGAAGGAATATTTTGGAAGTTTTTATGCAAAATAATGCAGACACAGAAAAAAGTGAAATTTTCAACAAGGCAATGGTGTCGTGTCTGGTGAATCGAAAAAAAAACTGTATCAAGGAATAAATTTAGGCAAACAATAGACTCATAATTAGACATATATTGACAAAACTAATGACTGTCATCAAATACGTCTTCGTCTTTTGGAATTTCATTCTTTACGAACTCGTAACAATTTCTGATTATTATTATATGACTATGGAAAAAAAATTATAAAAGAATGATCCCAATATGTAAATTTTTTTCATTTCATTTAGGTATATATACAGTTTTTTTCTTTTTTTTTATGATTCAAATTTCTTTTTAAATTATTTTGAGTGACGGACGGATCATCGCTGCACCCAAATAAATTTCGATTTTCTTTTTCTTGTACGAACACGATGAAATGGGCGTTAAAGTAAATATTGTACAGTGTCTGTTATTATTTTTTTTTTTTTGAATTTATTATAACTACATGTGATTTTTAAATATTTAAATTAAACTACGTATATGTATGTATGTATGTTTGTAAAGTATGTCTAAAGTATATAGTGCGGTGTTCTACTTACCGAGCATTTTACTTAAATCGGCATTATGAAGATCTGGATTTTCGTCTGCCAATTTTTTCCGTTCCACCTTTGCCCACACCATAAATGCATTCATCGGCCGTCTAATTCTTGCTTCTTTTGCACTTTTCAATGAGCCGGGAACACCGACTTTTGATCCATACTGTTGTCGCTGCAAAACGCTATAGTTTGTTGCACAAAATTCACTTTGATAGCCACTGCTCATTGCATAATTCCAATTATTTTCCTCTTGTCCGGGTAATATTGTTGTCGGTAATACATCGGAATATGGTGAATATTGCATTAGTGGTGAATTGGAGGTTAATAACGGTGAATGTGAGGTCATCAGTGGCGATGCCAACATTGGACTCTGTGAAACAACCTGCGATGCCATTAATGGACTTTGTGGTGGATTCATTTGATGTGATAGATTTGACATGCTATGCATTTGATGATGTGGTGATGTATTGTTTGATAGTGGTGAACCGGCCGCTTGATGAACTTGCATAGAATGAACGTAGTCCTCGTACGTGGCTCGATGGTAAGAATGCTGATGTTGTGGTGAACTAAAATAGAAACAAATAATTCTTAGAAATATATAATAAAAATTACAATCATATTGAACTGATGATTCAGAGATGAAAAAAAAAAATCTGGAAAAATACTGATGATTAACTTCTAAAAACTTTAATAGAAACCAATCGAACAATAAATAATATTAACGATTTCACAATAATTAGCAACAATATCACGTAGGTAATGCAAAAATACAAAATGGCGATGAAACGTTCAACGGCTTTTATTATTTCCATAAATTGTTTTACATACCAAATCAATCCAACAAAATGGCATAAAAATAAAAAAAAACCACACTCCGATTTTGGTGTGAAAAGAAACATAAATAAAATGTATACCACACATATTGAAAGTCATAATAAATATTTTTAAGAAGTGCACTCTTGGTAATCCCAGCTATGGTGCTGGTGAGTGTGACATTAGCCGACAGACGCCATGTTCTGGCACGCGATATGCATTTAAAATGATCGATTAACTTACTCAAAATCTTTCTTTGTGCAACGTTTGTTTTTAGTATGGGAAGCGAAAAATTATCTTACCACAAAATCGTTATTTTTATTTGTTTTTTTCTTTTGTAAATATTTTTTTTTTTTTTTCTTAAATTAATTTGTCATTTTTATTTTTTATTTGTTTTTTTTACAAAATTGACGTCAAGGATTCAAAACTCGAAATAATTCAATAATATTGGATGTGAACATGAAAAATATAATCAAATAGGTATTCAGGTGAATAAAAAGATTTTTATTTTATTTTCTGTTACTCAAACTGAAGATCATAACCATAATTAATATAAGTAGATATTTATATTACGCTTGAATTTAAACTTATTTAGCTTTTATAATAGCCTACTTCTAACTGCATTCTGTGTATTATTTACGTTGGTAAACATTTTGAAATAATAATGAGAACTATACCCACCTAAAAACCCATAAAACTATATATCAATAACTCATATCAATCAATTGAAGCATCAATTTGGGTAATCAAAATATTTTTGTGTCTTCAAACAACGATAGTGTGCAATATAAATATATTAAGATTATTGATTAGTGTATGACAAATAAATCATTATTGACATTATTAGACATATAAATACACAGGCATAAGTAAAATATTTTAAATGTGTAGGTATTTGATACACATGGATTAGCAAGTCATGAAGTTGATATTTTTTATTGTATCGATCTATTACATCATGATTCATGATAGTTAATTAATCATGGAAAATTATACGGAATAAATTAATGATTCGTACATTTTCTAAAACAAAATGTTGGTAATAATGTACGAATGAACTTTAAGGGATTTTAAGGACATTAACAAAGTCCTGCTAATTATACCAAAAATTATTATTTGTTTTAGGACGCAATCGAAAAATTTAAGTTAAAATATGCGTGATTATGGATTTTTAAAAATTATTTTTGAGCTAAGTGAGAAAGTGAAGTGAATTATAAATTTTTTAAAATTTCGAGCGTCCTAAATTTCATTTCTTAAAAACTGCGACCAAACAACTACATATGTATAATTCATTTAGATTAGATGAATGAGATTAGTCCAGTGTTCAGATATTTGAAAACAGTGGTCCCCAAACTTTTGTTTATTGATTTTGTTAATTTACGGATCAATATATCCAAATCATTTCTTCAATCTTAAATCCTAAAATTATCTTTTTATTGGCCGTTTAAAAATATATATAATGTATCTAGGTTAGCTATACTATACCTATCATAGAAGTCTTAAGAAGAATTACCTACATATACCTGCTACCTATGTATATGTGTAATTGTGTATATATGTATGCTTAAGCTCATATTAAATAGAAACATTTGTTATTGAAAAGAAACAAAAAAATAGTAGACAGACCACCCGAGTGCTAGAGCCGGTACTGTTTAACATTGGATCGCATTAAAAATTAATATGAATGAAACATCTTTCTCTAAATAAATAAAAAAAAAAAACTCCACATGTTCATATTGAAAAGTTTCTCTAAATAGCACCTAACCTTCACAAAATTGCAATAGACTTTCTTATCGACAATTTATTAAAATGCACGCAATTACCATTGACATGCGCATACCAACGCATAATGCCAATCATACAAATACTGAAAATTACATTTCAAACTGCAACCAGCAGCAAAAAAAAAAACGCAATATGCATTCGATCAAAATGTGTTCATTTGTATTCTGTACAGTTTAACAAAACAATCAAGACGACATCATGTCACATCTCGTTTTTAAGCCCTTCGAGCATGCGTTGCAAATATAGTTTTTTTGAAAAAACTGGACTAAAACTGCTAAAATAAATGAATATGTAGTAGTAACGCACCAAACTTGTTAGTGATAAAAAAAAAAAAAAAAACTCGTGAAATCTGGATTTGGAAAGATGACAGCAATATAAGAATTTATACACTTAATTACACGTTTTTTATATGTAGGTATTACTTAAAAAAAAACTGTTACATTATACATCAGAATAGTTTATGACTTTTTTAATAATTAAGGTTATGAGTTGCATGTGCTATATAGCGAATATTCTACTTATTCTTATACAATATGTGGATTTTTTATTTTCTACTTTTAACCTTAATTTATTGTGTTAAACTATTATGTATTAGTTTTAGTATTTAAGCTGGCCTCTTTTGTAAAAAATAAAGTTAAGCTAAAATTGTTTGTTTAAAACAAAAAAAATTTTTGCCCACATTTAAGAAAAACTACTTTAAACAGCCTTTAAGTCATAAAGCAAAATTTTCATATTTAAAATTTATGATTAAGTATGATATTTTACTACAAGCTACATACAGCTAGGTGAACTGGTTCTGTGACCTGTGTTCAAAAATTATCTCATCTTTTTTCTCTCCATGCTTTCTTCTTTGGTTATCTACAAATGTGTTGGTTTTTACACATTCATTAAATATAATTCTGGTATTGTATCTACAACATTACTAATTACTATATGGCATTGCCACTGTAATTGTAGGTGTATTAATATTTACTTTTGTAAAACCTACATATCTTTCAACAATACACAAATTCACTATAATATTCTTAAGGTAGGTATTTGATATACCGATCTGTAGTAACTGCTACTTTTATTTTAAGTAGATTTATCAACATTTATAAGTAAATAAGTGATATGCGACTGGTGAATTTAGATTTTTTTTTGGACTTTGGAAATTTTCAGTAAAAGTGGTCTTAATAATCAAATTAGAATAATACACCAAATAGATAACATTTTTGATGCCAAATTATTATATTATTTGGCTTATACATTTTTTTCAATTTACCAACAATATTATTTTATTTTGAGTTGCATATTTTGATAATTTTATCAACTTTTTGTTTGAAAATTATATAGCAAAAAAGATTAAAAATAAAATTTGGCTTCTAACATCTCTTATGGTGTATTGTTCTAATTTGATTATTAAGGCCAGCAGATCGCTTTTCCTACTAATTTAAAATATTTACTACCTACATATGTACAATTTTTTTGTTTTTCGTTCATCTAAATAAATGTGAATAATTTCGTAAGAAAAAAGAGGAGTCGAAGAGAATATAATAGATAGACCACAGTTTCCTTATTAGATTTTTTTACCAAAATTAATTTGGTTGAATTTTCCAACATTACTAAAAGTAAATTATTCGTATAAAATAAATGAACACATCTCACTGTACCTGGGTACATACATACATAATGTACATATATGTATGTATGTATTTATCTACAACGACACAGTGGCATGATAAGAAGAAAAAAAAAGATAACAAAAAAATGCTATCAACTGTGAGAAATGATAATCACACTGTGCTGGAAACGTCTCTGATTTAGTACTGATACCGTTTTGTACAAAATAAACTTCATTCACGGATATCTAATAACTAGAAAAAAAGGCACGTCACCAAGAAGTTACATATTTCAAAAATATTTTAAAAGAATGATATATTAAGATATGGTGATTCGTAAGTAATCGTGATTCAGAGATTACTAACCAATATGATGTGATTATAGTTAATAGAAATATTGTGATTAAAATCAATTTTTCTATTTTTAAGAATGGCAGACTTAATATTTGTCAATTTTTGTATGACTTTATTAATTCATTTTACCCTTCAAATTTTGTCACCATGATAGATTCTAGATTCTAGAAAACTAAATAAACAGTCTCAAACATTAAAACTATTAGATTACAAAATAAGGTTCTATTATAGGACTCCTATGTATGACAGTTTAACGTCCGGGTACAAGAAGGAGAATCTCTAGATGCCTATGTGCATGTACCTTTTAAAAATTGACATAATAACCTATGTTTACCAAACTAATGGTAACCTAATCCTAAAACATTTATTTATTTTTTTGTATAATTTCATTTGGGTGTTTGTATTTACAATATACAATTTATGTAGGTAGAACTACTAAACAATAATTATAGTACGTGTTACTCAGATTTAATTACCTACTACATATAATCTAAGCTATATAAGATGTTTTGATATAAAGTAAATAATTAAGTACGTAACATGTGACATGTATGACAAGTTCAACATATTTTATTTATATTTAATGGATTTATTTGTTTTTCATTTTTATTTTAAATTGATAAAGAAAAAAAATTCTTAACATTTATCTCTTAACTGCTTGTCTTACTGTATCTGATAAGAATTGGATGTGTAAAAAAAACCTGATAAACCAGAGATAAAGCGTTTCTATCACGGTGTACGTAGACGGCTATTTACTTTATGCGCAAGCGTATTATGTACATACAACACACTTATAACATTAAATTTTGCAAAAGCGCCACTGTTTTTATCCATAGATAAGTACGCATTCAGCAATAGAATTTGTCCGATTAAAAATTTTTTCATTCTTAATTAGAATTAATTTTATTATGCTACTATGCAGTAGTATAGTACATAGATAATGATGTTAACCTAAAAAAATCATTAATAAATATTTCGAACTATTTTTATTGGGTGTTAAATTAAAAAAAAAAAAAAAATATTCAAAATTATACATAAAAAATTTAACGATACAAATGACACACATTCATTATCATGTGATAGGTACATATATGAATGTATGTGTGACAAATTATTCGGATTAAAAAAATAAAATAAAATTTATGCATTATGGAAAATTTTTCAAATGTCATATAATAAAATGTTAAGCAAATAAAACATGTATAAATGTAATAAATAGACCATAGTTCATCTGAAAAGAAACAAAATTATAAAAAAAAAAAACAAAACAAAAAAAAAACCGGAATCAAGATACCTACCTCAGTAGCTCTGATTTTGATTACGTCACGATTTTACATTTGATATTAGAGCAAACATGAACATGAATTTCTTGTAACCGCGATTTGTTCTCATTGGGTTATTTACAAATTTCAATTGTTTTTCTACCAATATCGACATTAGAATATTATAATAACGGACTGACTGAATAAGTATGTTTTGCATAATACTCTAAGGTATATTCGATACACGATTTTAGAATGTCGCATGCGCAAATTGTTACAATTTGTCTAAGAATTTGTGATATTTTTCCGAATAGTTTTTTAACAACTATTTTTGTATAAGAAGAATTAGCACTGACACTCATCTACTCAGTCTGTATAATAATCTTAAAAACTGGTTTCATTTTCGAAGATAATCAATGTTAGGCATACCTACCCCACTCCAACATATTTCTTATATTTTAGCTTTAAGCTGTAAACTTTTAATTGGCGTATTAGACAACCCTACAATGTTAGTCTATACTAAATACAATTCTAATTAGTGATGAGGAAAGGCAAGACCAAGACCACAACATTCTTGGTCTTGGACATTGGGTCTTGGTCTTAGTATTGTTTTTTGTATTTCAAAATTACTTTTTTTTTGTTATAGTTTAAGTGTTTTAGAAATTTTCTTTATTAAGCCAGTGCGCAGAAATGTTCTTTAAATATTGGTACTAAATTAGATTACCGTATTTATGGCAAATATTTGATAACCGAAAAAATATTTGTAAGATTGGTAGTAAAATTTTTCATATGAATTTTGAGATTTTGAGTGAACAAATCTTCATTTTCTTATTATTATGCTTAAAGAATCATAAGTTATACTATATATACATATGTGGATAATTTGACGTATTGTTCATGGCCAAAATCATTTCGCACCTCGATTAAAATTTTAAAAATTTTAAAATTGCGGTTTAGTTATTATGACTGTAACTATAATTGAAATTCAATCTTGAAACGCACGATTTTTAAAAAAAAAAACGAAACGATTACTATCTAATTTTGTATAGCCTGCAGATCTAGCGGCTTATTTAGTCTAATAATTATGCGCATTTGCAATGCACCTACATATACATACATACAATTTAATTATACGATTATAGTTTTACTACACATCATAGGGTATACTTCATATTGCACATGCTGTTTATAAACCACTAACCACCTTAACTTAAGCCAAAACTAGAATATCTTTTTTTTCCTTGTGAACATACCTAGCTATGGCAAGATTAAAAAAAAAAAAAACATAAAAACCAAATAAACAAGCTTCCACTTCTCAAGAAGTTGTTTTTTATCATAGTCGGCAAATTCAACTCTAGCGATTCGCGCGGTACTTCTTTCATATAATCCGTATGTACATATATTCCAATACCATCAATACACGATGCGACCTCTTAAATTTTCTCTCTAGCAATAATTTCTGATTTCACGATATCGTCCATAGGCAGCACAGAAATTTTTCAGGTTTTTCAAAAAAGAAGAAGAATTTCGTAACCAATGTTGAGGTCGTAAATCTGTCCACCTTGTGGTGATGTGACTGCATTTTGCATCAGCTTTTACACTGCTATATTATAATCACAGCATGGCAAAAGAAAATAAATTCAATTTTTGTTCTCGATGATTCCATTTAAGTATAATAATTTTTGAATTATATGAATACATAAGTAATGATTGTAATTAATATAACACACAACTGACCATTATATTATCACGTGCTTAACAGTTCGTTAACTCACCGTTTCGTCTATTATTTGTTAATAATAAAATATTTCATAAATCACGTAAAAAATTTTCCAGTCAATGAGCAAAAAAACGTTTTTGTACCATTAAGCGATTTGTTAATTACCATTTATTTTTCTCCGTGTATATTGTAGTGTAGTATTAAAAAGTATATTTTAGTCATCATATTGCACTATATATATTCAATTGTTAATAATTATGTTGTATAATTTATGATGAAGATTTTATTTTTTAATTTATATTTTTATTTCAGAGACTTCTTTTAGCACATTTTTCAATTAACTCATGCGTGTTGATGAGATAGTCCATGTGGAAACGAAGCGTTTTGTCAGAATTTTATATAAGTTTTTAAATTTACATCGGATGTTGTCGGTTTATAGATTGCGTGTGTATTCATATACCAGATACATACATAAGATATGTATAATCCCTAATAATCCTGAACAATCGGAAGCGAGACTCCACCAAAGTACAAAAAATTTCAGAATGAATGTTCTAATCTTGTCAAATTCAATTATCTACCTAGATGACTATCTCTGAAATTGAAAGATTCTCATAGGAAATGTAATATTGAAAAACTAGGTAATCTTGAGGTAATCAATAGCTTTAGCTTCAACTAAAATGTACCAACAGAGATATCAAAATTTAAAAAATTTAAAAATTATCTATAAAATCTCCACAAATTCAATATGTTAATAATGATTCGATTAACTTACTATGTGATCTTTTAGATCTGTCAATACTTGAAAAGCTTTATTTAAAATTTTATTATACAGAAAGTTTTATTGAAAATGATCCTCTATACTGTTTATCTTTATTATTAAGAATATGTACGAGTATATTAAATAGTGTAGGTGTACATAAGATTGATGAAAAATTCAAAAATCTAAATGCAATTAGTCATAAAACATAGTTTCATGTAGGTCAATCGGTTATGTATATTATAATTACATATTTGTATGTTTAGTTTAAGTAATGCCTGTATGTAACTATGTGCATATACAGTACGTGTAATACAATATATGAGCTTAATATTTTTTTTTTTCAATTACTTTGTACTTAAGTTCTTAGAAACCATTATAAACCGGAATATTTGGGTATGATTTTTTTTTTGTGTAACCATAAAGCAAAAGTTACCGTTTTCAGCATAAGTTTGCAACATAAAAAAAAATGTAACATCTTCAAACTTGAATCGTTTCAAAATGACAACATTTCGTTGGTTCTCTCAAAAAATGTATCATAAATGGCACGCTTATTTTTGTGGTTAAAATATTATAAATAATATACCAAATATATGAGAAACATTATAAAAAAAAACGTGTTTTCTTAATCTAGATCTTAGTTGGTCTTTTGATCCACACGATGCCATAGTTTTCATTTTATTTGATTTTTTTTTGTTTATAATGTTATTTACATTATTTTAGTAGCCGCTGATGACATTTTTTATATCTTTGATGGACTTAATAAATAATTTTAGTTCCATTATTTAATAATAATTTTAATTTTAATTAGTACACTAACGCAACGTGGCATTTCTTTTATAATTTATACCTACACTCTTCAAATAAATAATAAATTTAAAAAAAAGAAAGTTAACCCTTTAAAATTCGTTTTGGAAGAAATCTTTAATACTTAATAATTTTTTAAAAATTATCTAAACAAAACATATTAAGGTCGTTGAGATAAAAGTAAATTTAAAATAATCCAAAATTGTTCACAATTTCATTTAAAGGATGTTAAAAAAATTGCTTCTAATTTATTAAACTTAAAAAAACAGCTTCAATACCTAATCTCGTATTAAAAAATTCTTGACCTAAAACGATTAATATTTATTTCCCAAGAAAAAAAATTATTTTTCAATTTTAATATAATTAATGCCATCAGTTTTTCACTCATCGCCACTGAAAGTATATTTAAAAAATCAAAAAAAAAAAAAATAACAATCCTAGAAATCTAAATGATGATTGTGGAGTATATACTACAATAGTCTAGAATAGTTTGCCATTTTGCCATTTTGAATTCTAGCGCCATTATGAAAAACGGTAATATAATGCAACTAATTGTAAACATTTTCTATTCAATTTTATGCTTAATTATTAGTAAAATGTTAAATAAACAAATTTTGACAGCTTCATTCATTATAAATGGCACAGCCAGGCTTGTAAAACAAACTTGTTACAATAATCGAAAACAATGACAAAAGAAGTCAAATGTCAAACACACACGAGCACTCTATTAGACCAAACTATCAAATTCTATGCACATGTTGCTTGTTTGGACTCACGGTTTTTGTATTATAATAAAAACAATGCGCTAGGTGCAAAACACGGCGGCGAGCAATGACAAATTGTATAATTTCAATATACAATAATCAATTGTTTTCGCGTATATTATAAAACTAAAAGAGTCTCTCAAGTCAGAGACATGATGTCGTCGTCTAATACAGAACAAAAAAAAATTTTTATTTTGCACAATACAAATCGAAATGAAAGCGAAATGCAGCTATTGTTTGGAATTGCTAGAGGAACAGGACAAAAACTAGCCCATTGTACTCTTGTTTTATTATTATATAAATAATTTTTTTTTATATATTTAGGTATGTACATATGTACATTGTACATACCTAACCTATACATAAGTCGATTTATACAAATGTATAAATAAATCATTCATAAAATACAAACACACAAGTTCAGGTGCACTTTTGTGTTTAAATACAATACAACATTTTTTGAGTATTATTGTTCATTGTTTTCAGATCACTTCCTGGGAAGGTATGAATGGTGGGTTAGTGACTTATATATTTTGGATTATTTACTGGAATTTTTTAGCTATTGTACAACTGTTGTAGGTCAATAGTATCAGACAATATGTTTGTTTATGAATGAACAATTTAGAATCACCATAAAAAGGTAAATTTTGAGCATTCCACAGTAGAATTAGATCAGTTTGATCTACTTTTTATTTTTGTATTTTGACTAATTTTTTCTCTTTCTAGTGTAAAAATCTATGGATCCAAAATTTCATTAACGTTAATTACAAATTTTTGTTAATTTTAAAATGATCCTTGATTATTTTAGGGCGTTAAATTGTACGAACGTGTGACATAATAATTTTGAGGAAAAAAATTAGAAAATTGCAAAAGTTAGTTGAATAAATAGACCTTCAATTGCATTTTTACCAACGTACCTAATTCATCAAATCTATATTTAAATGTTCATATTCATGACTGTTATTTTAGTTTTAATTTTATTTCTAGAACATGTGCCCACGTTCATTTTGAACAATAATTTTGCGCGCATATTAAACGGATAACAACAATAATGAATCATTCACATTTTTATAATAATATTTTAAAGCTTTTTTTATCATTATTATTAGGGATATTGGGAGGCGATCTATCGGTTTCCGTTAAATAAATAAGAAAAAAAAGACAATTTGGTGGATTTTTGTTTTTCCTATTCAAATGAAAATCAAAAATTTAGAACGTAAAAATTACTCTACACGGCATAATAATCAAATAAGAGCAAAATACCATAATACATAATTTATGCTAAATTTTATTTCCCATCATTTTTGTTTAATACTTTTTTTTCGATTTTCCAACAAAATTTCGAGAAAATCATCAAAATATACAACTGGCCGTTAAAAAGTCACAAACAAAGAAAACTTAAACAAACCTAAACTGAAAAATTATGATGATAATTTAAGGAATTGAAAAAGAAATGAATGAAAGAAGACATCGCCTATCAGAACGAATCAGTGAACACACAGTATCGGCTATAATGCCAAGAAACAAGCGATCCGAAAATCATAAAAAAACAAAAATACAATATAAATAAAATAAAAGAAGACAATTTTATATGAAACTAAAGCTTCAATTAGTAAAGAAAATTTGTTATTGGGGGAAACAATTGACAGTATAGAAAAAAACATTTCCTTTTTTGTATGTCAATAAGACTGTTGACACAAATAATATGAATGATGTGTTCTATACAACAATTTATGTATTAGAAAATTTTAATTGCGATTTTAAATACCGACCTAGGTACATTTCATTCAAAAATTTTAATTTCTATCTATATGTCAATAATCTTATCAATATAATTAATCTAAATTAATTTAGTGAGAAAAAATTAGTAAAGTAATTTAGATTGTGGCAATTATAGGTATGCCTTACGCATTACAGTTTTAAATAGCAAAATTATTTCAACCTTCATTTATTACTAACAATCCACGAAACCGCTACTTCAATTAAAAACATCAATTAATTTTATATAGTTATACCTTCAATTCAGTCTTATAATAATAAGTAAATAATTGAAGAGTTTAGAGTAGTAGTGGACCTATTATAGATGTTTAACTTATTGCTTTATATACATTTTTATTGTAATGTTTGTTTAATTGCGAGCAGTTAAAGTTTACACGTAACATTTGTTCGATTCTGAATTAAGTTCTGATTTTTTTGAAAATATTCTCTGTTATTAGAAAATCTCTGTTATTAGAAAAACAATAAATAAAAATAAAACGAAGAGACAGAAAATAAAATAAAAATGTAAGTATAAAAAAATTGTTAAAGGAAAAAAAACCTATATAAGACCACAATACAACCACAATAAATTCAGCTCACATTAATACTAAGTAAAGAAATTTAGAATCGAGAGAAATTTTGATATTGTATAAAAAATAACTTGAACTGATCCTTTTGTATTACACAAAGAGCTATGCGCATCATAAAACTCGGTACAACTAAATTTTATGTTTTAAGTTGCGCGCGAAAAAAACAGATATCGTCAATTAATCAATCCGCCCGAATCATCGTTTTATAATCGCCCCTGTAGACCACGACAAAAAAATATTAATTTTTTTTATTATTTTCTCCACAAAAACCCGTTAAATGTCGATAACTTAATTCTTCAATAGGTCGGTATATTCAGACATTTTTTTCTTTTTTTACAAAACTAAAGTAACAATTTTATATTTAAGAAATCCAATGAATATGCTAATTTCTGTTTGTGGAATGGGACCCATTATTCAAACAATTCCAAGAGTAGAAATATATTCACAAAACCTAAACATATAAAATAATTCATTTCATAAAATGACATTAAACGCATAAAAATCGTTTCTGGATGTGGTTTTTGTGGGTATCATTTTTCTACATCAAATTGTCGAACGTTTGCAACTGAATTCAACATAAATCAAATCCGCGTGACATATATCCTTCGAATGTCAAGTTTTTTTGATTTTTTGTTTTTTTTTTTTTTGTTGCATTTAAAGGACTTGATATTTATTAAGGGTCTAACACGGCATATCAATTGATTGAGTGTATATTTGATTTTTCTTTTCTTTTCTTTTTCTTATATTCTGTCCAACTATAGAATATTTTGAAAAGTTTTTGGGATGAGTAGAATATTTGGCAGTTTTTTTTTATTTCTACTTTGGTTTTGGTTGCTCTGCACAATTTCTGAGAAGAGATATTTTTTGAGCTAGACAGCTAAATTTTCTAAATACATCATAAATATTTTTGTCTTTCGATTTGTTTACCGTTCGATTTCGTATAAAGGAATGCTTAGAATTGTTAATTAGCTATACTTAAGTATATGAAAAGAAGGAATTAAGTTTATCGATTTCAACATTGTTTGGTCGTGTCGTATAGCAATGTTTATGTAGATGCAAACATTATGTATGTATGTAGTGGTACTTTAAAATTTTACGTTTCATATTAAAAAAAAATAAAATAAAAAAAAATATTTTAATTTCATTCGTGTACGAAATGCTCGTTTCCGATGGCTATAAACATTTCCGTTGTTGATGTATAAAATATAACTTTTATTATAAGAAGTAAATGCCAGACAGCATAATGTATTGAGATATAAAATAAAAAAAAAAATTGTCAAATTAATGAACAGCACTAGTTCACGGTCGCTATACAAAATAAAAAATAAGATCTATGTAGTTCTTATAAATATTGATTAGATTTTTTTTAAATTATATACTTAGATATAGGGATTTTGTTATATGTGGACTGAATACCTACGTACAAAATTATGTAAATTAATGCATAAATATTAAATATTATATGGTCGTTATTAGTTTAAAGAGAAATGTTTTGCTGGTTCAAAGTTCAGCCATGTAAAATAATTATAAAGAAATAAAAGATTTTCTTTTTTTGTTTTATTTAAGATTTATTTAAAAAATCCGATTAAAGCAATTTGATTATAGTAGGTAATTATTTTCGCACAGTAAGGAACATTAGGACATTTATGGGAAGATGTTTCAATCCTACTAGTCTTACAACCAGAGCATAGCCCTAATCCCCTAATGTCCTATTCACTGGCCTATTTATTTTATTTTTGCTTCCGTAACAAATAATTTTGTGAGCCAAATCATTACTATAATGTCGGATAATATTATTATACAAGCTTTAATCTGTATTTCAGTTTTTTTTGGACTTACGATTGGCAAACATTCTTCCCAATTACAACATTACAAGAAAATCGATTGAAAAAAAGTAGATTTTAGTAAATTTAAAAAACAAAAAATTTCTCGTTCCTATGGTTGGGACAAAAGTAAAGTGTAATTTATAGCTAATAAAATAATTCTATCAAATTACGGATAAACATAAAACATTGCATGTATGTACTGTACATATATATGTACTTATAATAATTATATACATACCTCTATGTATTTAGAGCAAATAGTAACAAACCAAATTTATATTTTTTATTTTTTTTCTTTGTCAAAAACATGCCATGTAGCCTATTTTAAAAATTAAATTGAGCAAATTTACATTTTAAGAAGTGACCACGAAATATTGCCAGCATATAAAAATACAAAAAAAAAACCAAAATTTCATGCAATGTGATTATAATTTAAAGCAAGTTTTTTTCTTTCTTGTTTTTAGTTAAAATTAATTGCAAGGACAAATAAAATCATCCAATTTTTGCGACTCTTTTTTGGTCAAATTACCATGTTTGAAGAGAATATAACAATTTACGAAAATTCATGTTTTGGAAGTGTCATTTCCTGTTGTTAATAAACTTACGACTTTAAATAAACAAAAATTTATTTTATACGCAATAACTACCTATGTATTAATAAATATATGTAAATGTGTGTATATGTATGAAGTTAATTTAATAGTGTCATTTTAGTTTTTGACATAAATAAACTATCGTTTAATTTAATGATGTAATTGCTAAAGAACAGGTAGGATGATTTGTATTTAGTTTTTTTTTAGAATTTCCGCAATAAAATACACCTATGAATTAAAACAAACACCGTTTTTATGCTTTTTCTTATGACATTGGCACCAATTAATTTTATGTGGAAAAAATTGTAAAATATTTTTATTTGTTATCTCCAAAATTTTGTCTGACAACTGACGTTATCGTTATCGTCTCCTTAAAGCGTTGTCTGAAGTTTTCTTTATATAGGTACTAGGAGAGTAGCATAGTCGAAAAAATACAAAAGTCAATATACATAAAAAAAAGTATTTCAGTAACAGAATTAAGTTACATATTTTCAAAATACTATTCTCGTGATCTTTTTTTGAATGTTTACTCCTTTGAGAAATATAGAAAAAAAGTCCTAAAAGAGCCATTCGTAGGAATATAAAAGCTATAGTTTTTACAGTAATCAAAATAATAATAAGAGACATAACGTTCTGTCTCTAGCAATATCGCCTATCTAACATTTTTAAAATTTTTCAGGAAAGACATATAAAATACTTTTCCATAAGAACTATAATGATATCTGTACAAATACGGATTTCAAAAAAAAATGTCAGATAGGCGGTATTGCTAGAGACAGGACGATAAGTATCTACCAAAAAATTAAAAATTATTGACTTAAGAAATATTCTATTATGTGTATAAGAGCTGTGCAGAAAACTCATTAAAACTATAGGTACTGTTAAAAACGATTTACTGAATTTGAGTTGGTGATTGTAGGTAAAATTAAAATTTAAAAATAATTTCATAACAAAATTAATATTCGATACAAAATATAGTTTCTGGAATTGAAGAGAAAACACATTTTTGATTTGACACAATAGCTTAGTCTAATGAATTGTGCCCATTTAATTTAAACTAAGTACTTTATGTCCCTCCGTATAAGAAGGAGTAGATATTGGATACAAATTTATATTGTGAAATCGTTGCATAGTATGTAAATATACTAATTAGGTATAAAAATATACTTACTGATAATTGTTATAAGTGTCATGTTTATCATTATCCGTCTCCATATTGAATGAATGGAAAATATTAACAAAAACGTCACAAACAAAAAAAAAAAACAAATAAAATCACAGAAAATTTAATATATGAATAATTATTTTCTTAACAACCTCATGAAACACTATATAAAAAATTCGATATGTGTATTTATGTATGTAAGTATGGGAAAACAAAATTAGCACGAGCACCTTTTGCTATTACACGTAATTAACAATATCACAATCTATGTACCTACTCGTACGTAATTATTTCGCAATTAAAAATTATATTAGGTATCCAATAAAAAATAGTTTTATTTTAAATATTTATATGTAAATAAGTTTTTAATTTGTACACATTTTTTTTTTAATTTAAAAAACCATGTTCAACAGTAAATGAATTAAATTTAAATAATTTTCAATTGCAACACACCAGGTTTGCAATCAAAATTGTTTTTTATTTTTTGATTCGGGCACTTTACATTTTTCTGTTAGCACAATTATTGTTATTAATCACATAAATGATAATGTACAAAAACAAATTTTAAGTAACTAATTTAAAATTTAAATTAAATCTTAAAAACTACTAAATAAACTAAACCGAAACATAAGAACAAAAAAAAAATCGAACTATTTACGAGCTACGTACGGTTAACTTGCATGATTACCATTGAATAACTGACAATTTACAATATTCTACAATGGTATCGTACCTTGCTTTTTTCCACAGGTGTGTAATTGTGAAAGAGGGACGACCACATAATGTTCATGGGGAATGAGATGGCAAATGTTAGATTAATGAACTCCACAGCGGCTGGAATTTAATAATAAAAGAGGTAGAGATAGAAGTGATTTTATGTTAAGACTTTTACACATATTGTTTGTGGGTTGAGTTTGAAAATTGAAAATGTCATACTGTTGAAAAGAGACCAATCTACTGGCAGATTTGATGCGAAATGAGAAATAATTTGAACAATTTCTCTATTATCATGCTATCAAATCATTTATTAAATATTTAAATTATTTAAAATATAGGTTTTAATAAAAATATTGATCAAAATGTATAATTAAATTGCAATTGTAAGTAAAAAAAGAAATAAATTTCATCGGCGCATTGTTCCATCGTAGAATTTCCATTTAAATCTTTCCATGAAGAGAAGGGATACATTGAATTTAATTGGCTAAAAAGAGACATTTAAACAAATGTACTCTTATAATTTAATGAAAACAAAAATGTACTTTAAATTGTGAGATAAGATGACACGACAGAGAAATTTATTTTTTTTCTTATTTCGAATCAAAAATGATCAATGAAAAATGTTTTTTTGAAAACAATTTGTAAAATGTATACAATCGAATGTGTGGCCGACCACATTGTCTGAAGATAATCAGATTGTTTAGTTAAGTGATGTCTACTTATTGAAATATTTTTTTTTTGATTATTTGTTATGCAGGTTTTTTCCACTATATAGATGCACGTTTTTGAGGGTTTTCCTTCAATCAATTTGTAGTAGTTTTTGACATTGAATTTTATCTACATATATGTATGTATGTATATGATTACATTTTTTCATTTTATTTTCACTTTATTTGGTCTGCAAAATTTTATAATTTATTTAAATTTTTGGAATTAGGATAGATGACAGAGAAAGAAGCCTAAAATTTAACATTTTTAAAAAATCTTTTTTTTATTTTGTTACTATAATAGTGCAAAATTAGCAAAAAATATTAAAATTCGATTCTTTCGCCTTTTTCCTTATTAACGGATCGGAGTCGCTTGTTCCAGTTTTCGCTCTCGGCACGCAGTACTTTTTGAGGTATTTCGTCCCATATCTTTGTCAATTCTTTTTTGAGCTGGTCGATGATGTATACTTTTTTTGAGCTTAAATTTTGAAGCTTTATTCCCCATAAAGAATAATCCAAGGGATTTAAGTCTGGAGATGATGGTGGCCATTGATCTTTCTTTAGATATACCTCAGTCCTATTATCAGCGGTAAACTACCTTTATATTTATATTACCAATCAAACGCTTAATTCTCGCGAGCGTACTGCTTACTGCCATTTTATCAAATGGAAATTTCAAGTCAGCAAATAAACGTTATGCATAAACTGTCTTGATTAAGACAGTTGTCAATTTACCGTCTCATCTGTCTGATGTAAACGTCGGGTTAATGTAAGTAATAGAGGTAAGGTAGTAAAAGAGCATAAGATAATAGAAATGCTCCAGAAAATAATGAGTTTGAATTTTCTTCCAAACTACCTGCAGAAACACATTTTCTTTCTTTCTTAATAATTTCTGGACTTTTAACTATATTTCGGTTGTACAAAATTTAAAACAAATTATGCATTACAAATAAGATGAAGGTGTAGATGTAAACAATTTTAAGATATATTTTTTCTCTCTCTTTTCAGTATGCAATGCTGTAAAAATAACCAATCTAAAAGTACCATCTGTGTATATATTGGAAAATCAATTGAACCCGGAACCCCTTATATTGGATTGTGAATACGAAGTTAGTAGTACCGAAAAAGGATTTGTACTCAAATGGTTCCTCAACGATCATCGAATATACCAATGGATTCCATCCAATCATCAACCACATTCATTGGTATAAAATATATACTTACTTATACTCCCTTTTCCCCTTTAAATTAAACTAATTCAATAATTTTTCTTCAATTAGTCTTTTATGAAAAATCATATCAACGTCAATTACACAGCATCCAATGAATTGTTACATAAATATCGAGCACTGGCTATCACAAATCCAACACCAAATATGACTGGAACATATTCGTGTAATGTTGGCTCATATCACTCAGAAGATAAACAATCGGCATACTTACAAATTATTGTGCCCGAATCCGATTTACAAATAAGACTTACTGAGGATGAGGATGAAAATATTATTGTTGAATGTTCAGCCAAGGATGTATTTCCCGAACCAAAATTGTCGATAATGTAGATGAATTTTTTATTATGTAATATGCGATATTTTGTTTGTTTGTTAAACTTTTATTTCTTTCAGGATCGGAAACGAACCAAATCGAGAAGGTTTTGTAGTGCGTAGCAATAAAGATGAAAAGGACGGTCTATTCGATGTGGCCATATTTGGAAAATTGAAAAAGGATGATGTAAAAGATCCCGAATTGATTGATTGTATTCTTAGTATTCCCGGTACAAATTATACGAGAAGAAAAGAGGCGTCTCAATGTAAGTTATAATAAAGTTATTGTTGTTGTTGTAATGGCTAAATTACTCAAGGGTCACGATTTTGAGTAATGCCGAGGGTTAGATGGTCTTTGGTGGGGGGCATTGCCTCAAAGACGCTCCGGGACGTACGTGTGTACGTAGAACCAACCATCTTTGGGAGCTCGATGTTTTATGACCATATGATACGTTATATGTATGTATGATCTTGTTTTGCATATAACGGGACCGATTGCTTAAAGTGACCTCCGGAATCACTCGACACAAGTTCATTCCCTCCTGGGAAGATAATGATGATCCATTTTGTTTTTGAAAAATTTCTCACGAAAATCTACCCCAGGCGGGATCGAACTTGCGTCTGCCGGCATCCAAAGCGAGTGTTCTACCACTACGCCACAGTTGTCGGTTATTAAAGTTATGGATGCGAGATGATAGTCATATTTTTTTTTTTTATAGTTAACCAAAGTCCAAGCCTTACAACTTATTCAACAATTGTATTAACGACACTGGCAGTGATCATATCTACCATACTACAACAAAGTTTCGTATAACAATATCTTGGGTACTTAATGTCATTAGAACAAAAACCAAAAATGATTAATATTTTGTTTCTAATAGTACATAAGCTAAAAACGCTTGATTAAAGTAACTTATTTAAATGCCTTATTAATAAGCGTGTGTAAAGTGTAAATAAATAAAAACCAAAAATAAAAAAAAAAAAAAAAAAAAGAAAAGAAAATTTTGTACAAAATGTTAAAAAAGAAATCTAACTCTATAAGAAGTGTATTGAGCTGTGAATCTTATAATAAATTAAAAATGTTTTTTTTTTCGTTTTTAAATGTATGTCAAAATACATAACAGTCTCAAATTTAAACAAAAAAAAAAACAAAAAAAACCAATGTGTTATCCAAAGATATTACCTACAATTTATCTCTAAACGAATTTTTTGTTTTTTGTTTTGTTAAAGATAAATTCAAATAAAAAATATACCAAATTTTGTTAATATACGAGATATATACATATATAAATATTATATAAATACATAATTAATATAAATAAAAATATATAGAAAAAAAAAATTGAAATAGTCAATGTACACACACATTCTGTAAATACACATTAAACATATTTGTATTTAATATAAAAATAACAAAATTTCATTTGTTTTAATCGATTTTATTCAAAATTTATAATTAACAATTTTCAGAATAAAACCCAGCAGGATATTAAAATTTGTCCGATTGAGCACCGTTGAATTGCAGCAAATGTTTTTGTCGGAAGCTTAAAGCTTAATCAATATAGAGAGGTAATTTAACAAGAGTCTTTTCACCGTTCTATTATAAAAAAAAAACAAAACAATTAAAAAATTTTTATTGTAAGGCTGTGAGTATAATTTCGAAACCTAATTCTAATAAACTTAGTTCTCAGATGAATGAATAAAGAAATTTTCTGTGGAATAAATTTAAAATATCTTAGAAGTCTTATCTTTCAAAATAAAAACAAAATATTTGGCGATGAAAATTTGAAAATGATGTGGACGTAGACACTCACACTTATTATGGATTAATAAAAAAATTATTGGTCTGCAAAATTATTGATCGAAATGTAAGCCTACAACTGTTACTGTATGTGTATATGTTAGGGTAGCAAAAATGGTAGTTAGAATGCTAAGAAATCTACAGACAAATAATTTCTTTTGCAGATCAAATCTGTGGTCATAGTGGCTTAAGTGCCAAAAATGAGTTTTTAATAGATAATCTTTTATAGACAATCTTTTATTTCGACCTTATTTTCAAATATTTTTTTTTAGCGAATTACACATTAAACACCAAACTCCTTAATTGAATTGATTATTTTAAATTTTTTGTTTTTTTATTTGTAATAATAGCTTAATTCATTTTTTATTGTAATTTCATTTACATCTTTTTTTCAAGACGGGTCGAAATATTAAAACTGCTCTACTACTAAGAATTTTTGTTGTTTATCTTACTGGGTGCTTTTTAATGGCCGGTATTAACCTTTTTTGCAATGACAGCTTCATTATATGGTTTATGCTGGTAAAAAGTAGCTTAAGCTTTTTTTCGTTTAATTTTTATTCCATTTTGGTTATTTTACTCAGCCATTTTCTATTAACGAGTGAACTACAATAATTTTAGTTGACAGAATAATTTTTAGTAAGGGGGGAAATTTTAATTTGCACAAAATATTAATTTTCTTTGCTCCGAAGTTTTATATCAGAAAAAAAAATCAACAGAATGTAGGTACATAGAATAAGATATGTCAACATTTTGAGATATTAGACCAATGTATACCTAATTACAAAATATTCATTTTGTCAATATATAGATAATAATATGCTAAATTGCAATTAAATTTAAAAACACAAACGATTTACATCGAGTCCAAATGTACGTAAATATGTAGGTACTAGGTACTATTACAATCTACATGTACACATAAAATTAATGATACCTAAAAACGTTTTTGCGTAATGGAAAATTGCTAATATATTTTCATTAAATTAATAAATTTGAAAAGTGGATTTGTATGTATTTATGAACATGTTTAAAATATACCACAAAATATGATTAATTAATTACATGGATGGTTTCATTTTGAAATTTAAAAAAAATATATTTATTTAATGTACACAAATGGGATACTCTGTTCAGTTGTAAATGGTGTTTATAAATTATTCACAATTTATACACAGAAAATGGTTAATTTATTTATTATCTATTTTTGCCATGTGTAATACAAGAATTGACGATTTAAATAATATTACACAATATTGTGATTGATGGATATTGAAAAACTAAAACTGAAATTCATGGATAATTGATGTGGAATCAAACTTACGAATTCTGTACGTGGGAAAATTGGAGGCAGCATAGTGGAGACCGACACCAATGGAGGAAAGTGGCAAGAACGACGTAGAAGAAGAAGAAACTGAAATAGATATTCTTTTTCATTATAATTTAATGTCTGTCCTAACGGGCCCGAAACTAAACCCTGGCTGACACCTACTAAATGAAATATTAAAACAAATCAAAAATCTAATAATTTATCTTTAAATTAATCTTCGAATCGTTTCCATTAACAATTTTTGAAATCGATTTTAATGTTGATGTTTCATATGCCAAGTCAACCGAATAAAAAATATAGTTTTCGGTTATCGACGGAACTGAAAAAGAGAAAATTCAAATTTGAATCGTTTTTCTTTCGATTTTAGATATTCAAATAAATTTTTATCGTATTGTAAAATTTTCCAATATATCATATGGCTAAGCTCTACAAAGTCTATAAACATCATCATTTTTGGTATTAAATTTAAATTTACATAAAATTCAAATTCATGATTACGTATTGCCACCCTAACAAAACGCCCATTGTCTATCTATATTTCTTGAAGATGAAGTATATGACAACACCATACATTATGTTAGTCTAATTAACTCTACACATGAATTCTAACCAAAATATGGAACCTCAGATTAAATGCCGACTAGTGTTATATTGTTATTGTTGTTGTTGTTGTTGTTGTTGCTTCTGTTGTTATTATAATTATTGATTGCCTTAAGAACTTTGAATACACCAACATAAGACTCTGCGGTTATTATAGTATTAATACGTATATTTATGTTAGATATACCTATTCATAACAAGAAATTTATTAACAAGGCTTACATGCGATAACAGGCATTATTATCGGCCAGCCTTACATGACATGAATTATGCACATTTTGCATGCATAAATGCTATTTAGTATAGGTTACGTTCACAAATTTCACATACGCAATATAGCAAATTCTACTACATACATACATATATACAGGGTTAGATAAAAGGTGCTGTTGTTAACAACTATACTGTAAAACAGTGATTTCCAAAGTGTGAGCCGCGACGTCTTTAAAAGAGCATCGTTTTAGATTTAATATGTTTTCGATTCAATGCGACATCTAGGGAAGCTGGTGTAAATCTATATAACAATTTTAAATTGTCACTAGCGAAAGGAAAATTCTAAAATGTGGCTTAAATAATCAGAAACTTATATTTATCCAATAAAACAAAAGATTTGTAGGGTTATCTGAATCATTTTCGATGAAATCCTTCAAATTTTCTGGTGGTTCAATACTTTTTTTCGGTACAGTCAGGGTCAAAGCGTGGAATTATTCATTCAATCACCATGAAACTATTTTTAAAATAAATTCGATCGACCGTTTTTTGTGTGACACAATTTTGAACTGTGATGATGTGATTTGGTATTTTTATATATAGTTTTTAATTTGCCACATAATTTGTGATTAGTTTTGCTTTGACTTAGAAAAGGGCACCATAGGAAAACATTAGTTCAAAAAGAACGCCGCGAGTGGAAAAAGTTTGGAAACCACTGCTGTAGAGTGAATTGGTACACATATATTTATTCATATGTACATTACACCCGTTTACAACTCACTGATTTAAGGAAAAATAAAAAAAAATTAAATTAAAATGATTTCTATAAGAGAAACACTCTAGAATAGCAATTTTTACTCAGCAAAATTCGTATATTATATGTAGTTCCAAATTCCAAGATCCAAAAATGATTTCCGGGCCATTGCACATTCTATTGTTTTTAATATTTACAACATTACTATATATGTACATAAATATACATATAACACATATATATATGCTCAATTAGACATTATGTTACATCAAAGTTATTTAAATATTCATACCGCACATATTATATGTACCTTTCATAACGTCCAATACTCTCTCCCCCTCTCTCTCTCCCTGTAACCCATGGAAGCGTAAGTGCAGAGTTAAGTATCAAAGGGATGATTACGCACTAGATGGAAAATTCAATTTGCACCTTCCACTTGACTTTTTCTAGTAAGTTTCCATGATGTTTCGTGTCACTGATTTACGTGATCAATAACATTACATTTGAATAAACAAACAAGATATTAATTTCCATCGATATTGAGGGCTTCAGTGATTTTCATCCAATTATTTGTGTACCCAAAAATACAGTTAACTTATCCTTATTTCAAGTGAGATGTTGTGTGGAGGAAGGGTGGGGGGAGGAGGTGTAGCTTAAGTAAATAACTGTCTTTTGCAACTTCTTATTTATATTTATGTTGCAGAGTCAATTGTATTATTTTGATAAATATTGACATGAATATTTACCTTGAGGTAATAATAATATTAATTAATTAGTAAGGATTTTCTTTTGTTTTTTTCGCTATATACATATACTTACAATACATACATATACATACCTATTATACAATATTACACTTCGAAAATAAAAAAAACAATTAGAACAGTTTTTTTTAAGTAGCGTTAGGGATGAATATTTATTGTTACATTTTCTAAAATTCCAAGGTTGGGTTAGATGGTGCCCGATATCCTCCAAAAGATGGTCGCCATATGCATACCTATAAGACACTAATTTCTACATGAAACCAAAGCTTCCCTTTTATATTTCAAATACAGTATGGAAGCAAAAGAAGTAGTATTTATTCGTCCTTTTTAAAGAGGATTATAAATACATACATACCTTCTGTCCATAATATATATATATAATGAGAAAAAATAGAATTTCTGACTCCATTTTTACATAATTTCTTTTTATTTTCATTAAAAATTTTTACTATTTACCTGTTACTCATCATTT
>JANSTT010017183.1:0-18120 GCA_026745375.1 Platyura marginata | reverse complement strand
TATTTAAGTTAGTGAGTGTATAAAAAATAAATATTGAGTATAATTTCCAGTGATTTCCCATATATTTACAATGGAATATTGGAACGGATGAAAGTGACTCAAATTTAGAAAAGGACACCCAGGTCTATTTTTAAGCTGTCTTTTTTGGTACGACGATAAGGAATAAAAATCCTTGTCATGTTTGTTCTATGTAAAGTGGATTTTCTTAAATATTAACGGGGGATTATGATGAATTGTGGTTAAACTGTTTTGCAAGATGAGAATGTATAGTCTTGCTATACAGTTTAAATAAGTGAAATTAAATGAATAATACCAAAATATACTTTTTATTAATGGATAAGGAGCACAAAAATGATTTGAAAGTAATCAAAAGCTTTTTGCATTACATTTACATTTAAAATTCATGATTCTCTCGTTCGTGTTATACATAGACATAAGTAAATATGAGGATTATTATTTTATTTTTTTTTTCCAATATTCTAATGTATTTTTAGAACATTTTTCGTATTAAGAATAAGTGGTTGTTTTGTCATAAGAATATTAGGTACAAGAATAAAAAAAAATCACCCTAAATTCGTACTCGATGCTCTTCTCCCAATTGGATCTTTGCGGCAGAAGTGCCAATTTGCTAAATAAATAATTTCGGACGATTCGAATCTGAATTTTGTGGGTTTGTTAAGGTCATCGGGTCGAACTCAAATAAATCAATTATGATGTAAATCCGCGTCGTAGGATTACGCTTGAAAAATGTTTAATATAATGTAACAGGCAATATTTCACAATGGCCATAATGCCAAGGTTTCCCATAAAAAAGGATGTAAATTGGAATTAATTTTTTTTTTCTCAGTACGTACATATTATGGGAACTAAACTAAATTAAAACTAGTCAGAAAGAAATAATTGTCTATACCAATTTTAATATTTCCGTATAAGTATTTGTTCTGGCGACTGCAAATTGATTTTAAAATTTAAACCCTAGAAAGTATAACAATTGGACGTGGAACTTATTAGCCCGTTACTGAAATCTCTATTCCGAATATATAGAGTAAATGAACGATTTATATGAAAATAAGTACATATTCCTATCTCCCCTATATAAACGCCCCTTAATAAACTGTTAAAATTTCAGCTTCCGTTTAGCCAGAATAATGATCACGGACGGACATACATATTTCGACATGAAATTTCACGACAAAGACAAAGTAACTGTGTAACAAATAAGGTTATGTGAGATTTAATCGGATCATATAATTTTCATAAATCTAGTTGCTTTTCAATCATGAATTAATATTAACCCTAAAGCGCCAAACTTTTTTTTGTAACACAAACGCAAAAGTGAGTCCAATGGACTCCGCATATAATTCCTATGAATATAAAAGTTTTTGGACCATTTCTTTTAAAATAAATTGAAATTATTTAGGTTAACGTGTTAAAAATTAAAAAATAAAATGTACGTCATTTTGATGGAAGAAAATGGAAAAAAATTGGGCGCTCATCTTGACCGTTTTTTCGAGATTTTTTTTTTAAAAAAGGACACAATTTTGAACTTTCTTTATATCCTTAGTATTAACCAAAACCTTTCTAAAAGATACCATTCTAAGAATTTCATAGTAAAGGCTTACGTAAATTTTTAAGTTTTTGAATAAGTCAACCCTTCAAGATCCAAATGGTGCTTTTAAAGGGTTAACTTTTAACAATATATTAATGCACTGAAAACATAAAGAATATCTCTCTGAACAAATTTAGTTGAATTATAATTTTTTGTTTGTTAACCCTTTCATGTTCAAAATAAACTCTGTTTTGCGCTTTACATGGTTCTTACAATAGAAATAGATAGTAAATCGAAGACAGAACTGTAAATTGCCAACTGTCTTAAAGAAATTGTCACGTGTAAACGCCTACTTTCCTTGTTAAGACAGTACTTTCTATACATGTTTTGAAGACAGTAGCTTAAACAGTTGACGAGACGACCGCTAAATGACATTTGAGTATTAAAAATGGCTGAAACTAATAAACTTAGTTAAAATCTCCGTTGTCTGTAATTAATAAGTCCTTCAATAATCTTGACTTAATTTAATGTAATGGCCTTTTAGCTAGAAATGGTTTGACTTAATATTTTCTCTTTCTTTGTCTATTTCTCTCGTTTTTAGGAAATTCCAACAATTTTAACGCTTCAATTTTGGGCGACCATACTGTTTGCTGCCATTTTATCTTTGTATTTTTCATTGAAGGCAGACAATGATTTCTGCCACGTATTGTTATTGCTAAAAACAAATAATATAAAGAAATAATCAATGATGTGAAAATGTGAATCATATGTGTGGTGTTAAATAAGTTCACAGTTATACACTAGTTATAATCGGTTTCAAAACGCTTTCCTTTCAAGAATTTATTTATGTTTAGAAACAGCAATTAGTCGCCAGGAGCGAAATGAGGACAAAACAGCGAGTAGTTCAGATGTTGAACTTGCATTAGTATGATGCCAACGGCCTTAATACTTAAAAAGAAAAATTCCTTTTAATTTGTTTGGAATAATTTTTCCCCTCTTTTTATATTTCGGTAATTTAAATTTATTGTAACGTACCTACTCTTACGTACAACGTACATACATACGTCCAGCCAAGGGCATTTCAACATCTTACAAACGAACTTGAGAAAATGCCTGAAAATATATTTATACTCTTGATGTGATTCCTAAGAGTAGGAACATTTGTTTGTTGGAAATTAATTTGAAATACATGTAAGGAAAGAAAGTATTATTGATCCTGAATGGCAAAGTGGTGTTTTATTGGATTTAAATTTTAATATGGTGCAGTAACATACATATTAGAAATTATATGTATAATATGCCGAAAACATAGCTTCGTGTACTCCCATAGTACTCCCATTGTGCTTCGTACTATGTACTAGTCCTTTTATAGTAATCTTATAGAATTCTTATAATAACAGTAAATCTAATTTTAACTTATAGTAGTAATTAATAAATCGCCAAGTCCTGCGGTTTTCTATTATTCTAAAACACCAGTAAGAAGTTTGTTTGGTGACAACTAGAGTCGAATTTACAAGCCTGGCTATCACATTTATTTATTCTTGTTAGTTAATGATATGATCAAAGGTATTATAACTTTAGGTACGGAGTTTGTAACGCCCCTTAATACTCATCGTTGAAAAAAAAATTCAACACCATTGTCTTTCTCGTGAAATTCTAAGTCGAAATATGCCTGTCCGTCCGTCCATCCGTCTGTCCGTGATCAAGATTCCAGCCAAACGGCTAAAGCTAGAAAGCTGAAATTTATTATGTAGTCCTAGAGTAAAATCTTTATTGTTTTTTAAGCAAATCGGACAAAAAATAGGGGAGGCTGTGGTACAGTGTTCACCTAATTTTAATATAAACCATTTATTTACTGGAAAGCTACTCAAAATATAAAAAAAATGAATATAAAAATAATTATAGAGAATACAAAAATGAAGATTTCATTCAAAGACCAAAAAGTTGTACGACCTTCCTTCCTTTAATGTGGTGCAATCAATTTTATTAAATTTCACGGATTTTTAATCATTTACTCGAAAAGTATTTAGATTACGGAAAAAATGAATATGACGAAAATGATAAAGAATAAAAAATTGAAGATTTCATTCAAAGACAAAAAAGTTCCAAGAAAGAACGTTATGGCGCTGCAATCAATTTTATATCATTTCTAGGGTTTTTAATCATTTGTATTCAATTCTCCCTTTGTAGACACAGACAAAGTTGTAAATAATAAACAAGTACACATACGGGTATGCTATAATCAGCGTAGCCAATTTTTAATAAAGTTCCACGTCCTACTGTTATAGCGCTGCAATCAATTTTATATCATTTCTAGGGTTTTTAATCATTTACACATACACATTCGGATTACAAAAAAATGAATATGAAAAAAAAAAAAGATGTTTTTGTTGTAGTGAAAAAATGGATAAGGACAAAGTGATAGTAAATAAAAAATAGGAATTTTTCTAATGAACCAAAAAAAGTTCAAAACGAATTCCTTAAAGCACATTCGATTTTATATTGTTTTGCCTGGATTTTTTTCGTCTAAAACACAGCCGTATGGAAGAAGCTATTCCGAAATTAGTTGAATTTCGAAATTCGATGTAAACATTTTTATGCAAATATAAATTTTTTTAAATATTTTGAGTAATTTTGAGCCAGATTTGCCATTTAAATTTAAGAGATTTAAAAACAAAAGATTTTTCACGTCTATAGTAGAACGTTATTCTATTGTGAGTGGGTATTCCCGCCCCCTAACAAATAGGGTACCTATTGTTATACGACATAAAGTATGTCATGAAGGTACAGAAAGTAGTCAAAATCTTCATATGGGCTTTAATATCTATAAATATATGCATTACATATGTACATAATGTAGTTGTAGGTATAAATATAGCAAACCAAAACGGGTAATCCCAACAATTTATTTTTGTGAATAAATATTTTTCTTTTAAAATTTTATAGAATTTGTGTATACGTGGATGATCAGGTTTTTTATTTTTATTTAATTTTTTTTTTTTGGAAAAACCTATAAATAATTGAAAAAGTTTTAAAGAAAAACTACATACACCCACGCTGATTACGAATTTATTACCAAATTATAATTTAATGATAAGCTTCTTAAGGCTTTATACCGTAATATATATTGGCTTTTAAACGTTGCTCTGGTGGAAAAACTTTTCTTTTTTCGAAAAAAAAATTCATCAATTCTCTATTACGCTTTATTGCATAATATTTATTTTATTATTTTTTGCTCACTAAGAGGTGTTTTTTGCTTTATCTCTCTCTCTCTCTCTCTTTTTTTTTTGTATCGAGGAGACAAAAAAAAAATAAAAAACAGAAAAGCCATAATTTTTCATAAATAAATTCACAAAGATTTTTTTTAAAGAAGTATAATATTTTTACATAATTTAAAGCTTATATAGTATACACTCAATCTGATCGTCTTCTTTCACTTTTCATACTCGTGTTTTATGAAAAATTATACAGAAACTCGAACAACACCCATGAATATTCATGACTAAAAACTTTGTACATTTGCTAAACCCTTGGGAGTCCTTTTAAAGGCCAAATAAATAAAGGAAGCCAAAAAATTCAAAACAATTATGTATTAACGCACATTAAAATTAGACAATGTCTTGATATAAATACTAATTTCTTTGGGTCTTGGTATTCTAAATAATTCTAATTATATTCATAAATAGGTACTTATACTTGGGTACTTTGCTGTCTAATTATATTGGACAGAATATTGATGAGCCAAGCGAACGACCTTAATGTTTCCGCCATAACTCCACTTTCCCCGTATTTTGGCCAAAAAGTTTTTTTGTTTTTTTTTCGTTTTTTTTTCATCTTATTGCCATGGAAACAAAATTAACAAATATTTACATAGTTTCATGCAACTTAAATCACTTTGTCTGCTTTTATGTAAAATAGGACCAGAAAGTTTTCCCCAAAATTCTATATGATTTAAGAAACCTTCTTGTGTTGTTGTTCATGGGAGAGAAGTTTAAAATATACAATGCCAACTATTCAAACTCGGTGACATAACTTGGGGTTTTACTTTGGGATTAAATTGTGTGGCTAAGATAAATGGCCTTCTTAAATCCCGGTGCGGTAGAAAACCCTAGGCATTAAAACAAAAATAATTTTTTGCACAATTTCGTTTCGAATAAATTTAAATTACAATACATACATACATATATTCGGTATAGTGTGTACTTAGACTTTGAGAGAGAGAGAGAGAGAAGAGAGGGGCTATAATAAACAAAAAAGTTTGTTGGATGGTTGTAAAATAATAGTGTTGGTTGTTATGTGTATGTAATATCAAAAAGTAATCTTCATGAAATGTCCTTAAAAATAAATCCAAATAGAAAATCATTAAAACTTCAAAAAATGTACAGTACACACATACCTCCACATAATGTTGATGTTTACAACTTTAAATTATATGACTTTATCGAGTTAGTTTTCCTTAAAACATTAAATTGTGCCAAGGAAAACATTGAACTATGTGACATGTGATATTAAGTATACTAGAAAAGTTCTTTTCCAAGAACTTTGAAAGTGCGGAGTGTGCTGTTTATAAAACTACATAGATACACTTATATACATACACAAAACGTCTATATACTACAATATAAGACGAGTGTATATTAGTATTTGAAATCAAGTTTTAATTTCAACTCATCACACTCGCTTGGCTATATTAACTTTTGAAATAGGATCATTTGTAAGGAAGATATTCGAAAAGTTTAATATTTCTTTAACGCTATTGGTACATTCTATATACATTTGTGTATGTGTACCTACTTATAGCGCTATATGAATCAGTATATGTATGTATGTATGTATGTAGTAACTCTATAATGCAAACCAGTAAAGAAGGAATAATTGTATTGAAGGAGTATTTGTTTATTGTCTATGATTTTGTCCGCGTCCTCAAAAAAATATTGAGTAAATTGAATACAAATGATTAAAAACCCTTGAAATAAAATAAAATTGCTTGTAACGCCATAACGGCTGGTCGTGGAACTTTTTGATCTATAAATGAAATCTTCGGTTTTTTATTCTCTATCATTTTTGTCCTATTCATTTTTACGTAAACCAAATATTTTTCGAGTAAATGATTAAAATTCTAGAAATAACATAAAATTGATTTCAACGCCATAACGGTATATCGTGGAACTTTCTGGTCTATGAATGAAATCTTTATTTTTATATTGCCTATAATTTTTGTCATATTCATTTTTTCTGTATTGCAACTATCTTTTGAGTAAATGAGGTGCACACAAATTAGGTACACACTGTATACCACAAAATCTCTAATGTTTTCAACCAAATTTGGCAATGTATAGGGGGTAGGGGCATTGCACAATTTGGTTGAAAACATTAGAGATTTTACTCTAGGAATACAAGATAAACTGTCAAAATTTCAGCTATCTAGCTTTAGCCGTTTAGCCGGAATCTTGATCACGAACGGTTAAATTTGTTTTTCTACGATGACTATTAAGGGACGTTACAAACTGCGTACCAAAATTATAATACCCTTTGATTAACATCTCTAAGGGTATAAATAGAATATATAGAAATAATTGTAATCAAAATTAAATCCGTGAATGTAAATAAAAAAAAAAAATCATTTAAAATAATTTTAAAAAAAATTCAATTTTTGAGATCCATTTTTCAAAAATTATATTTTACCACTTTTTTGTCATCAGAAAATTTCTTAGATCTCCTTTATTTTTGAACATATTTAAAAGTTCTATAGCTCAAATCACATCACCATAGTCATTTTTAACCATAGTCATTTTAACCATAGTCATTTTTTTCAAAAATAATAACATGGAAGATATTTCGAGCTATCCCAGAGTCAATTTTTGACTTTTTCAAAAAATCTTTTTCCCCTTCGATTTGTATTAAATAAACCTATCTTTATCCATAGTCACTTATATCAAAAATATTAGCATGGAGGATATTTCGAGCCGTCCCAGAGTTGCGTTTTGGAGGCATAACTACATACATACCCACTAAGTATAAATATGGATGATTTGTTTACATTTGCCTTGCAAGACGTCAACTATTTTATCTGACAATCTGACAGTTAGTTAAAAGTCACTGTCAACAAACTACATATAGTTTAGATTGATGTGGTGGTGTTGGATTGGATTACTTGTTTTGCTTAGGGTGAAATGACATAAAACCGGACTCCAAAATAGCTTAAATCCGTACCTCTGCAAATATGATTTAATCAAAAATACAGAAGACCTCCATACTTGTTGCTTCTTACCTACTATATATCGATGGCTTATATACAATACCCGTTAACTCATTTTTATGTACTTTTTAGGAAACAGTAAAAATTAAAGTTATTTCGTATAGCGTATTGAGTTAGCGGATGGTTAAATATTGCAAAAAAAACGGAATTTTTAAAAAAAACTTTTTATGATAATTTTAACATATGTAGGTGCAGGGTGGCATAAACATTAATTTTTTTCAATAAAAAAAAAATCAGTAAAAATGAGTTAGCGAGTATTGTATATAAGCCATCGATATGAAGGTATAATAATTAATTTCAATTTAGACAAAATATTGCTCTTAGTTAGGACAATATTTTCAGATGATTTATTGTAAAAACAAAAATAAGTATGGTTTTCAAGCATTTTTCACAAATTATATAAGGCAAAATATACCCTATATTAATTGTACATGTACGTACATGTACATGTACAATACATATGTATGTACATATATGATTTAGGAAAAAAATAAAACGAAAGATAATATTTCTGAGAGGTCTTTTCTAAAATCAATTTCCCACAATAAAGAATGTGGTAGGTACATTATATACATACATTATATAATATACAGGTAACCCTCGTATAACACGATACTCTATAATGCGCTATTTTGAAATTGTGGCCGTCTCTTGTACACCGCAGTTGCTGTTTCGTAACGCAGTTTAGTTAAAAAAAGTTTATTTTTTATAGTTGAGAAAAAAAAACGTTTTTATTTGATTTGAAACGTAACACTTCTTTTTCTATGGGTTCTTTGTCTCGTATAACGCGATTTTTTAGAACGCGGCACTTTTGTAAAGCCTAACATCCGCGCTACACGAGCGTTACCTGTACATATACATACATACAAATATATATGTCCAACAACTTTATTATTATTTCCTTTTAAAGTAAATACATTTTTAAGGCAACTTTTTTTATATGTACACAATATGCACGTCTTACAGATTTAATTTAAAAGATTATGATGATATACCGAAAAATATCTTAGCTACTAAATTAGGGAGCTATAAGCATATAAGAGAATCTATTCTATATTAATATTAATACAAAGGACATAAGATGCACGAATTTTTCATCTAATTTTCAAACAAACTTTTAATAAAAAAATTCCAAGAAATATTTTTGGAGAAAAATTTATTTTTATTATCAGGTCTGGTAAATCTTTTTTTTCCTTTTTTTTGTATACGAGTAGGTATTTATGTAAGTATTTCTTAATTTTTCATTGAATTAAGAGAAAATTGATTAAGTTTAATTTCACCCATCCAATAAACATAAAATTATAAATAAACATAGCCAATTCCCTCAAGGAGATAAACATTTTGCTGGAATAAATTTCTTAAAGGGAACTCTTTGGATATTATTTTTAATTGTGTATAGAATTTTTTTGTTTCTTTTTTTTAGGTAATTATAGTCAGCTATTGAATTATAAATGACGATTGAATAAATTCGGCCATTTTAAGTTACAGGTAATTAGTGATGCATAACACTCCACTTACAAAAGGAAGAAAAACTGTCTTAATTGTTGATATTTTTTAAATAAATTTTTACCTATTGCAAAATTTTTGGGTTAACTTGTACTTTAATGTAGATTTTCGATTTTATTCCATATACATTTTTAATACAACGAACATCCGCCAAAAAAATCATTAGAAACAAGTTAACACTAGAAAGACCAAAGTGGTCAAATTGACACTTTTCGATGTTTGATGTTTGATGTTTAATATCTTAATTTCCATAATAGATAGGAATTTGAAATTTTGAGACTTTTCTTAATTTTTGGAAAATTTTAATTAAATTGGTTTGGTAAAAAAAAATTGTGTCTAGTTTCCGAGATATTTTAAGTACTTTCCTGAAAAGACGAAAAGTGAAAGTGGTCCACAATTTCTTTTGTAGAAAAATGAAAGAAACATAAACAACAACGGCTCGTGAGAATTATTGATCCCATAATCATGGGAGACTATTTCAGAAAAAAAACTTCCATCATTTTATTTTTTAAAAAATGGAAAAAGTTGATCGTTCACCGAACAACTTGGTCGTTTTTTCGGCGTTTTTTAAAAAAAGACACAATTTTGAACTTTCTTAATACTAAAGATATGATTTTGAACTAGCCGCTTATAGTACCGGTAATTTTTGATAACAATAACCGACTGATTACATTAACCCTTATGTATGCACCAAATTCGTATACCATATTGTGGCACCATGATCGGCAGACGACACATGTAATTTTTATGGGAATTTTTCTACGAGTCGACTAACAATAGATCCGTTGAGAATATCTTAAAATTTCAGACTTGTGTCTTTAATAGTTTTTTTTAAAAAAAAGGGAGTCAAATTGGTCTACACAGACCATGGTGCCTGCATAAGGGTTAAACAAAAGATTATTTTTCAGTATTTCAGACAGACTGTTTGTGAAATTGTGATAACCAATAATCGATTGATAACATTATCCGTGATTTTAATATCCGACTTCTACTGTATATATGAATATTTACTTCCAGCCAAAACTCTATTATTCATTATAAGTTGATCCCAATTACCTTCAGTAATTATATATAAGGTAAGACTGAAATAAAATAGAATTTATCTCATAAATATATGCCATACTTCACCACATTACAATAGCTTAATCTATAATGATCTGATAATATAAAAAAAAATACCAAAAGAAATGAACCACAATTTTTCTGTTCTGAAATTTCATCAGTGTGGGAACTCTGAACAGCTGAAATATTTTTATATAAACGCTTACGCATCGTTCTCCCCTAAAAGATACATATATACATACATATATATGTATAGAAGCTTTCTTTGAAAGCATATGGTTTTCCATCATTATCGGGATAGAAAATTATCCGAAGATCCTCAACAAAAATTAATATTAGATAGGCTAAAAACTCGTACACATGAAAAAACAAATTTAATTAACGATAAATCTTTTTCTCTTCGTTATAGCTGACAAACTAGCTTAAATGGGGGTATTAACGTATCACGTTTAGGAGCAGCAACAGCAACAACAACAAAAACAAAAAAATAACGTAACTTTACCGTATATACTATGTACAGTACATACATAGTACATAGTATTGTACATACCTACCGGTTATCGAACGAAAATTTTCATTATACTTTACATTTTACAAATTTTTCGAAAAAAATATTTAAACCTAGTTAAGCACATTTTGACGTCAACGATATTATACCAACCCTAATTTACCGCGCGCACACACACACCCACACAAATATACACATACAATACATATCGCTATTTGATATGAGATTTTATCCGTGATGCAATAATCTCATTGAATATATAGGATTATAGTTGGCGATGTCCTGTTTGCATTAATTTCCAAAACATTGCAATTTCATGGATTTTATTATACGAGTAACTATGTAGTTACCTACTAACTATACATTTAATTATCAACAAATAAGTTTGGCTTTATATTGTCTCTTAAATTTGATTAACGTTTGTGTTTATTATTCAGGTGCGCGCAGCATTATTATGTATAATGTGCAATAGGGTTGCATAAGAAATGCAAAGTTGAGAAAATGCATACAGTACCCCGCCATGTACCCTAAAAAATCATAATCGTAGACCATGGGTTATTAGAGTGTGTGATTGCCTTTCCAAAACAGTTAAGATTTTTAAGATCGGTTCACAAATATTAAAACTGTAGCAGATTGTGCGCGTTAAAATGTTCCCCTAAGCGCGAAAACCGTTCGAAATTTCAATTTACCATAACTTGAGAACAAAATTGGAAAAAGAGACTGCTAATTAATCTGCGAGACTTCGACAACAGGGTTATTTATATGTGAAGGTAGGTTAGGTTTTCCAAAAAGAAGAAAAAATGGGTAAGAAATAATAGAAGTTCTCCCTTTTCTATTATTCCTTACCTATTTTTCTTTTCAGGGAAGATCTCAGATCTGAGGAAAGGGAATTTGACCAACAAGAACAAAGAAACGAAACAAATTTATGTAAGAAATGTAAGAACAAGGATATTTTTTGTATAGGAACCACAACTTTTACAGTGGCCTAATTATGAAATGAGATGCGCAATAATACAATCGAATCAAACGCGCGATCGAATGATTTGCGATTATCGAACATTCTTACGATGCGTTTTTCAGTTCGCTCGTATTATGAAATGGGATTTGTCCACATCGAAAAATTTGGCCCAGCAAAAGAAACGAATCATAATTAGGCCCCTGACCTTTTTAAAGAAGGTCGAACCGTTATTGGGCCAAACTATATGAGGGCTTGATACAATAGACCTTATATCCCTATCCTATAATTAGAATAGTACCACGTATCAGCAAAATTATAGTTTTTAGGAAACGCCAAAAAACTTCTTTTGGTATTCTGTATATTTGATATCTAACAGTATTACACATAAATCTAATCTTGTTAGAAATCTAACAAAAAACAGTATTCTGTAATATCTTGTTGGACAGTCCAAGTGTTGCCATTTATAATTTGTTTATATTCCACTTTTTTTTATGATGGCGCTCGAGCCACTTTTTGTATTTTTACTTCTCCTTAAATTCATATCAAAATTGTAAGAAAATGATAATTTGAAAGTCGGGCCCTATAAAGATTAGCCATAAGTCAAAAATTGCTACCCCTCATTATGCAGCATAATAAACGAAAGCTTTTTGGAATTAAAAAAAAAAAGATTTTGAAATTTATCGACTTAATTCGAAGAACTTAGGCTACATTTATGTGTGATTAGAAGAACTGCCAAATCCATTATCAAACTAAATGATACAATCGCATATGAATCTGAATAAATTACCAGCTTCCAACAGTAATTTTCGCAAATAATTATTATAAAGAGAATCTGACTTAATGGACTAATCCTGATAATGGTGTCTGCATGAAATTTAATAATCTCTGAGTAGTCTAGCATAAATGGTCTTATTTAAAGGTTGAAGACATTTCAATCCAATTGATTATGGAGAACTATAAATACCAGAATGTCTACGTATCGGACAAAGTCTTCACTATACAACAGTGGCGAAACGTAAGAATTATTGATCACATCATCATGAGTGAAAAACTTTACGTCATTTTGATACCGGAAACTGAAAATGAATTTGTTGAGGCATCTTGACTGTTTTTTCAGCGGATTTTTATTATAATTTGGAACTTTCTTAATATTAAAGATACGGTTTTGAAACTTTGTATTTTTATATTATTTTAAGTTTGGAGCATTTTTTGCTAAATAAAATTTTTGGAAAAAGTTAACCCTTTAAGGTCCATATATTTTGAACGGTCAAGATGTTCGATGACTCACCAAATTTTGTTTCGGTTTCTTTTATCAAAATGACGTAAGTTTTTTTTCAAAAATAGTCCGATGTGATAGGATCAATATTTCTCACAAAAAATATGTACCTACTTGATACAAAAATGTATCTTAAAATAGTAATTATATATATATTTTCTTTCAATAATTAATTGGATCACTGCCAATTCGTTTAATGTAAAACTTTTACTCACTCACTTCCTGATGGCCGTTCTTCGAATCCCACGAACATTATTTGAAAGACATTTTTATATATATATATATATATATATATACAATTTTCCTAAATAACTTGAAAATCTATAATTAGTTTTCTGTTTTAATTAAAATGGCATTAAAATTCGTCCGCCAGAAAACCTTCATTTTACATCAAAAAAAAAAAAAAGAAAGAAAAAAAAACAAAGAGGAAAAAAAAATAGAAGAGGAAAAAAGCTCAACCGAAAAACTGTTCACCCCTTTTTGTATAAAAATAAAATCTTTCGCTTTCATACATTTTAAGCACCTTAGTGCGAAGTAAGCAATTCAAATAACCACAGGAGAGATACTTTTTATAAACTTTCCTCTTCTTGACCAACACACGTCTATATATATATATGTATGTATGTATGTATATATCTACATAGTTGAGGAAAATTTGAAAAGGATGCTGAAACGAGAGAAGCAAAAAAAAAAAAAAAATTCGAAGGAATAAAAAAAAAAAAAAAAGGTTGAAAGGAATTCCTAAAGTGGGTGATGATGTAATTTGAATCTTTGAAATTGATAAAAGATTTTCTGAAATATTTTCATCCTTATTGCGTGTCTCTGCAAAATGAAAATATGTTTTTAAATGGGGAAGAAAAAAAGATTTATCGATGTTTATTTGTTTGCCATCTTCAAATGGGTTGTTTGTATCTTTTGTGTATAAAAAATGATATGTTTTATTTATTTCAATTCTTCTGCAAAAATATACACAAAATAAAGAATCGTCGAAACGGAAATCTTAAGTAATTTTATGCCAGAGTTTCAGTGGAAAACTTTTTGATTTCGTTTTTATTATGTATATGTACATTATTCATTTTGTCAACATAAAATGTTTTCGATTTTACATGAACCATCGTTCGAACAACATTTTTCTTATATTTTCTATATACTTATGTACATACATTATTATGTAATAAATACAAATATACATATATATATATATATACGACATCGTGTATATTGAATATAATGAACAAAGTACTAATATTTCATCTGGAAGCTTTTTGATTAAATTTAAAGTGATTGTACATATGTATGTATGTATGTATGTATGTTATGTATTTATGAATAAAAAAAAAAGAAGCTAGCTATATTCCAATATTCAATATTTCTAACAACAGCCAAGAGATTTTATTTAAATCAAGAGCGGGATGTAGACTATAAAAATGAATTTCTGTTCTGACTCGCCTAATAAATATTTATATGATAATAGATATTTAGATATTGTTTGTGTTTTATAAATTTTTTGTTTTTGTTTTTTGTTTTTGGGTCTCCTTTACAATTGAATAGGTAATACTGTTGGTTTACACATCGATAAAATATTTAATATTTATCGAATCACAATACAGTAGAACCTCGTTAAAAATTTGTGCTCTATTTATGTATGTATGTATGTCCGGATAAACTTGTAGAAGCCCTTTAGAAGCCCTATAGATGTGTAGTTTGGAAGAGTTTCACACTTGCAATTTAGGTTTATAATTGCGTTTTTTTGCTTTTTATGCCCGTTCCGTCGTTAATCAAATAACTTTGGTACAGACAAAATATACGCGGACAAAGTCAACAAGTACACATACGGGTTTATTATAATCGGCATAAAGCTACGATTACACGGACGATAATCGACGGACAATAAATCACTCATTAAATTGAGAACGTGGCGTCAAATTTCCGTAACGATGTTTAAAAAAATGATTAAAGTTTCATTTCATCTAATCGTCATTGTTGTGACTCCATTATTGGTCTCATTATTAATGAAAACTTTAGTTTTTTACATCACTCCGTTAATGAAACTTTTGACACTCCGTTAATGAGATTTTTGACACTCCGTTAATGAGACTTTTGACAAATGAGAACTTTTTCGTCTCATTATAATGAGAGCGTCGCAATAATGAAACAACATACGAAGTCGTGACATATGTTTTAGTGAAGTGGGAGCTATTTGTATCGAAAAGTAGCAGCATTTTGTAAAATGTTGTTAAAAGTTTGTGAAGTTTTTTTTTTCGTTTGAAAATGAAATTTTGGTTACATGGATCGCTCGCTCGCTCGTTGGCAAGATAACTTTAGAACACGTTGTATTCGCAGAGAAAAAGACAAAAATAATAGTTGTTGTCATTGTCATCTGATCGCAAAACATAATAATGAGACAAAAATGATTACATTTCTCTGATATCATTAAATGTTAATTTTTATTATAATGAGGCTTTTCAGTACCATCTTATCGTCATTTTGCGTCTCATTTAGTGACAGAAGCAGCGTCTGTCATTAACGGTTTGTGACAATAATGAGAACAGTTTCATTCCGTCTAATCGTCATTATTTCGCTTACTGACAAAAGGAAACTGATGATTTAATATGCTGAAATAAGACCATTTTTCATGACGTCACGTTCTCATTTTAATGACGCTTCTTTACTAGTTTTCTTGTTTTTTTTAAATAAAAATGCTTTTCCTGATTAATCGAAATCCAGATTAATGAGGTCCGGATTAATGAGGTTCTACTGTATGTTCAACACTTCATCTGCACAGGGAGCAAATTATTAAAAATGAATTAATTTGATATTCACGCCATTTACTGATACCATGTTATATATACAGAGTAGTACGATGAAACTACTTTTTTTTTAAAGATGAAGAAAGATAATTTTCAAGTTTGTTTTCGTAGCTCCTTCTTTTGTAATTAAAATTATTTATATATTAGTATTTTTAATCTCTCCCACTAATTTTTAAGAGAATGCCCATTGTCCTTATACTTCGAACAGATGTTAGCAATGTATGTCAACAAATATACCATACATGAATGCTGCTTTAACATTTCTTCTGAACGCACCTTTTTCCTTCAATTCTGTTTTCTTTTCTTTTTTGTTTATAATTACATTAAGGATCACGAAACTTTGGACGGTAATAACAAAATTAAAAAATTAAAAAAGCCATACCGTCAAAAGTATGGGAAGGGCTAGATTTTATTTCAAACCGATTTGTGTCTAGGACATTTTTTCTTTAACGAAATAAACTATTTTTCGTTATTTTGATGGTAATTAATTTCAAAGAACATATTTAAAAAAAAGCTAATTACACTTTCAAATGATTATCCAATTAAACAGATTATTAAGTACCTAATTATAAATGTTCAACAATTTTTTTTTTTTACGAATTTACAAGCAAATGAGCGATTCCGAATTTCCTACACGTAAACCACCATACGGATTCATTGTACAAAACTCCCGTTACATTATCTCAATTGGCATTATAAGCTCTATTTTGTGTAGAAATGCAGCACCTTGGCATTTGAGGTGTTTTTTTTTCTTTATACCTTTCAAATGGTCTCTATTTCACCGACATTTTTCTACGATTCTACGATTCTACAATCTAACCAACTGAACTCAAATTCAATTCAATATACTTATTAGAATTTTATGTTTCGCTCCGAGACCTGCCGCTCCAAGGGTAACCATACTGAGCTATTTGGTTGGTCTGTTGCTTGACCACATTGAGGGATTATTTTTATTTCTTACAAAATTTGCTTCTAGATCTAGAGTAGTCCCTGCAAACTTGTCATAATTCCTCCAGCGGTATTTATAGTCTATATTAGATGGAAAAGCAAAGGGCGGATTGATGATTTTATCTTACCTATCATTAATTATTACAAAGATATGTATTTTATAGCTCAAGGTAGATTTGAGATTGAGTTATGTATTGCTGTAGATGTAGCGTTGACCGATTGGTATGAAACGAGAAAAAAATAATCTTTCGGTAAACTAACGATTTTGTCTATACATTTTTTGATGAAGTAAATTGATTTTTACATATTGTGCATATTTTTTGTAATAATATTCGTACATATATTTTAATTTCTTCAATTTTAAACAATATGATAGCATAAAAATTACAGTAAAATCTCGAAAATTTGAACAAAATAATTGCACTTCTGTTCGAGTTTTTGAGAGTATATAGAGGATGTATTACTGTAAGCAAAAATATTGATAAATCAACCCACATCTATCATATTAACTACAAATAAATTAAGACAGCATTTATAATCATGGTTCTTCTATACAAACAAAGAAATTTATTAAAATATACAATGTTTATACTTAGATATATGTACAGTAAATAAGTGACATACATATATTTATATAGACCTAATCCTTTTTGCACGCGACCCCTTTTTACGCGAATTCACTTTACCGCGATTTGTTGTAGCGGTACGAATTCTTTACGCGATTTATTTTACGCGACGATTTGATGGAACCGATAATCGCGTAAAAACGCATATATGGTCATGTACGTATATATATGGTCAATGTACATATGTATATAATAATACAGAATATTTATAAGTTACATATAAAACCAAAAAAACACAAACTAAGATAAAATAATAAATTCTAGTTTTCGAGATTCTACTGTTTCTAACTATAAAATCTTAAACTTACATCATCATGAATAAAGTAATTGATAAGAAAAGAAAACACACAAGAACATAGATAGTTCCCAAACTACAACAATTAAATGTTTACCTGCGGATATTAGACAAATTTAGATGGTAATCATTAAATTAAAAATTCAATTGGTTTACTCACATTTATTGATATCTCCTATACGGTATTCAATTATAATTCGATTTGCTTGTTCATTGTTCTATCTAAATAGACAGAGTCTGCTTTTATCACCAAAATTGAATCTATTGTTTATATAAACAACCATCAAACCACCCTTCTTTCTCTTTATACATATATATATAGT
>JANSTT010017182.1:0-18123 GCA_026745375.1 Platyura marginata | reverse complement strand
AAAAAAAAATATATAAAAAAAAAAAATAACAATTGGTTAAAATATTAAAGCAAAAAAACTCACATATATATATACAGAATATATATATATATATATATATATATATATAGAAATAGCTCGGTGTGTATATATAGAAATAAATTAAATATGACAAAATATATTTATTATTACAACAATTATATTTGACAATTAAATTTATTAAACAGCCAGATAATGATTTTTATTTTATGGGTAGAGGTGATATTAATGTGGGAGGAGGGTGGTAGAGATATATACAACGTACCTGACAACAACAGCCTATCCCAGTGATGACTAACCTTTTAAGCTCGGCATGTCAAGCTTTGATAAAAATTTAGCTTATACAGGGGGGATTGGTGTGACATATTGAAATATCCCTAATTCCCTATTTGCAGGCCTTGTAAATAAAAGTTATGCATGAATTTTTGTTGTTTTAGCATTTGCTAAATATTCGATTGAAGATTGGTATTTGGTCCACTTCAAGCCAACGTACCCGCTACAAATTTCATCCGTTAGTCGATTTCTTTTATTGGTTTTAATATCATTTAAAGCAGAGGTCTCACATAAATACGTAGAGGAGAAAATTGTGAATAATTGTCATCTCTAGATTTTTTACAGTGCTAAAAATGTGTCTGTTATTCGGTTCCAGGCACTCAACATTTCTTGTTCGTAATGGCACTCTTCTCCTAACAATTTCTTTCAATACTCCCAATTTGGACCTTAAGTAGACAAACACTAGACCCCAGATGGTGTTTTGAAATGGATTTTTTTTCCACTTAGCACACTGGGATTTTCTTAACCATCCTTCCTTGAATGCCTAATTAAAAAAATTGTATTTTTTCTATAATTTGGAAGACGAAACGGTGCGTGTCACCAAAAGTGTCTTGGCGTATGGTGATACGTGTCCTAGGTTTGCCATCACTGGCCCATCCAATAAACTTAGCACATATTACGCCTGTTAGGTACCTCTACATGGATTTTCTTTAATTTACCTAATACAAAATGTATGTATCGGGCGCCAAAATCAATATAGATTATTTACAATGCGGGCCCCGAAACTTTGTGTATTTTCATATCTACCATAATCTTAGTCATAAAATTTTATTTATACTAATACACAATGTAAGATATATAAGAAACTAACGACTTTAATTGAGTTTCAATATTACAATGTGACGCAATGAAATTGATAAAATATCATCTAATAAACTTGATGATATTATCGAGAGAGAGAAAAGAAAATCAAAAGACGAAAAAATGTCCAAATAGATATCTTAGAAAGAAATCTTTTCGAGTACTAATCCATGATTGACTTTGTCCTATATTATACACCAAATAAAAGGTCAACATTTATCGTAAGTATGGTAGACTTAATACACTAAATAGGGTTTGAACTCGAAATCAAATTTATTGCTTTATTGCTTTGGATATGTGCCTAAGCGGGGGTCATACACCTGTACAATAAATCAATTCTAGTCGATTGTATAACAAATTAATTAAAACTGATAACAAAAATATATTGTACGACCATACGAGGCGAGGATGATTGTAGGGAGGGTATTTAGAATTTATTTGTTTATCATAGAATTAAGTATAATGCGATTGATTATATTGTAATGCTACAAACAATAAAAGTGTGCAAAAATATTTAATTTGTTAATTGATTATTGGTGCAATAAATTATGGGCTGTTTTTCTGATAGAGCAAAAAAAAAATGTTCAGACATCTAACGGAAAATGTAAGTTTTAAGTCTATTAAGGATTATCTCTGAACATTTCAGGACAAATTTCCTATATAGTTAGTTAAGAGATAAAAATAGTAGCTAAATTTTGGATGTTTCGTTTTACATACACGATAATCCATTTTCTATAGAGATCCCAATAGAATACACTGAAGAGAACGAGTAAGAAACACTCGGAACACTTCTTTTGTACATGTCCCACATAAAACAGAACTAGGTTCAAGACACAGAACAATCAGTTTTAACTACCTGAGAGAAATTGACGAAAAAAAAACAGTCACGGAGGTGTTAGGATTCCTTAACGCCTCTAAATGGCTGTAGCCGAACGTCCCGAGTGACGATAACACCAAATAGGGTGTTCAGTATTATCAAATTGACACAATTGTGCTAATTGGTAAAGCAGGAAGGTCTCGCCATTCTTACCAATCAATCAACTAACCAACCAAACACTCCTGGAGTTTGGTATTCGGTGGCATGGATCAATTCCAGTAGAATTAACTAAACATTCCACCAGTTCTTCATAAATTTTACTGAAATTGGTTTCAAAACTAATGTTCTACTCCCCGTTAGTCCAGAGTTCTCTGTATGAAATCGTTTATAGTGTACAAGGATTTACAGAGGTGATAGCGAGATTTTATGTCAGTTTAATGTTAGTCCTGGAAAAACAATTAAGCGTTTCAAATCCAAATTAAGAAGATTCGAACCAATCTGTGGGTGAAAACAGAAACGCAAATGATGCGCACGAAATAATTATCACATAGCACAAATGGTGCTCTTTGTCCGTGTCTCACCATGGTGGGGCGCTCCATAACATAATAATTTCCACACAAATACCAGCCAGCCTGTACGATGATACTTCTGAAAATAGCCCAGATATTTTTAGTAAAATGATCTAGATTATTATTGAATCTGATACAGAAGATACGTCAGAATTTGAGATACGGAAGAGCCTTTTTTAGAGTAAATGACTTGAAGTCAGCTATTTGTTACAATATGTGCAAGGGCCTGAAGAAAATTATGCCACCCGCCCGGATTATCAGTTTTACTATATAAGCATGTACACGGCTGAGAAATCCCATTTGAAAAACTTAATCCCAAAAAAAGTCGACGTAACACAACGGAAATTACAAACGTGGGGTTAAGCGTTAAGGTTTTTTCTCTAATGAGCTTTAGAATTTGTCTTAGAATCAAACAAATCCCCAACTTATATTAGGTTTAGTGAAAAGGTGGTTAAGCGATTTGTGGCGATTCAAATTCTTTATTCATTTTTTTGGTAGGTCCTTACCAAGGGTTGAGTTGTGTTCGAGATATTGCCTTTAGAAGAAAAAAAATTATTTCAATTTAGCGTTCGCTCCCAACTCTCACTGAAATTGAACCCAATGAATCTGTTATGTTCCAGAAAACATAAATCCCGTAAATTACATCTAGGTTATTCAATTTGATATTATAAATTTAAAAATATTAAATAACAATGAGTTGTTTTCAACAAAACAAGATGGCGATAAATTGTTCGAAATATTCTTAAAAACTTTTTTAATCTTAGTATAAAATGGAAATGAAATAATCAAAAATTATAGTTAACTACCTGTAACTATGAAATTAAACAATTAGGAACTTACTTTTAAATTTTAATTATTAAAACATTTCTACGAATAAATCACGCACCGGAACAGCTTCGCACTTCACAATTTAAAAAAAACTTTAAAGAATGTTGCCAGAACATTAAAGTAAATAAATTTCGAAATATTTTCTATTTTTTTTATAATTAAATTTGGTTTTCGGGTATCTTTTGACATTTGTCATTTTGACATTGAAAATTGAAATATGCGTCATTGTGCGATTTGTTTACAAATTTTTATCTTATTCAGGAAATTTTCATTTTACACAAATTCAATTAATTGCAAAGAATGGATTTACCACAGGAACTAGCAAAACAGTTATTTGCCGAAGGTGCCGTTTTAATTATAGCCGGTGTTCCTGTAGGAACAGAATTTGGTATAGATCTCAGTGGATATACGGTTGGCGAACGATTTCGTGGTGTAAAAATGATTCCAGTTGGACCACATTATGTGTATACAGCATCCCGTGGCCCTTATGGAGATAGTTCGTCAAGAGTGGGTTTCATGCATTACTTTAAATGCCAAGAAATTGTAATCCGTGAATGGGATGAGGAGAAAGAAGAACTAAAAGAACGAGTAACAGCAAATAAAGACTTAGAAATTCAGCGAATAAAAGAAAATCTCCTAGAATTGGATAGGTAAGTGTTTGGCATATGCTTGGCAATAATTTTTTTTAAATAAATTCCTTTGGTTAGCTACCTGGCACCATACGATTTCTCCACAATGCGAAAGTGGAAAAACCTAACGACAAACATAACGGAAAATACAATCGAAAACATAACACCGGAATGTGGTGTGATTCGATCATCAGCTGAATATGAATCGTGTCCAGATGCAGAACGTCCCAGAGGCAAGGCGATAGCAGTAAAAACACCAAAAAATATTTTCTATGACGAAGATGATTATTTGCCAAATTTAAAAGTCGTCAAAAATACGGTTCTTCGATTTGCAGCACTTCCACTGAGATGTCCGAAAAATGCCACTCCAGAAGAAATTACCATGTGTCACATAGACTCAATTATGGCCATTGACAAACTAATGGAATCATTTCCAGCGTTTAGTAATTTTGTTGATGAAATTCAAGTAACCTTCATTCTGTTCCTATCTGGTTGTTCGGTAGATGCATTGGGTCATTGGCGAAAAATTTTAGGACTCCTAGCAAATTCAGAAAAATCAATCATAAAATATGAAAAATTGTTCCGAAAATATCTGGAAATTTTACGATATCAGTTACCCGAATTGCCTGTCGAACTTATGGAACCAACACCACAAAATACTGTCTACAAAGATGTTCGAAATTTGATTCTAAACTGTTCATTGGGTGGTCTGAGCAAAGAGGCCGACACATTGGCCGTCCATTTAACAACAACAATGCTATGGCCATTTGATGGAATTTTCGATGAAGATCCAGAGGATATGCCCGTTATTGTAGAAACATAGTAAGAATTGAATATACACAACTTTAGTTTATGCGTACTCCATTTTTAATTTGAATCACCTGTTGAAACAAAGATAATAGCCTAAGGTTTGTCTGAAGGTAAAGTTCTAATATCTCAAAAATTATTTTTTTTTTATAATTGACGCCAAAAATATTAACGAATTCCGAGTATTTAACTTCCAACGATTTTGGAAATCTATCGAATCGACCACAAACACTCACCCCCCCATCCCTAAACAATTTTAATAATTGTTAGAACAGCGCAGAGATCAGCAGACATTCTTCTGCTGGCTCACTGCATTTCGACAAATAATATTGCCAGTATTGTTCCTAAGAAGTACGAGGACAAAGCCGGCTTAATTACGGTCCGGGCGCTGTAAACTCTTGAATAGTTACCAAAATCGAATAAATACAGACATCGACGACATCTGTGAAAGATGTAGAAGAACACCCCATGACACTGCGCTGCTATTTAAATGCCCGCAACGATCAACACACCTGCAAATTATTGACCTTGTGGACAAACCCCATCGTGGCAGCTCACTTATCAGACCTAGAGATAGGGGCTGTATAAAGATAACGGAGGCTGCTACAACAGTTGTTTTTTGTCTCTTTTTTTTATCCGCTGATGGTCGAACAAGATAAGTCAACTTCTTTTACTTAATCGATCCATCCAAGCTTCTCAAACAGACCCAATGACTCTTGTAGTCTTTTATCTCGGAAGTTCAAAAAGGACAGGGACGGTAGCGACAAAATTTAGAACGGCGGCAAATAGCAAAATTAATTTACTTTAAATAATTACAATTGACCATTATACAAAATGGCCGAGAAGATTACAGAGAGTATATCTGTTGGCGGGGTCGCCCCCCTCACCTTTCTAGCAAAGTATGTATATCGAATGAAGTGCTAGAGATTAGATTTGAATAACGAAATCATTCTGGTAGTTTGATTCTATTCTATAAAAAAAATTAAATTTGAACCGCCACTGTTAAATTATATGCAGCAAAATCAATGCATGGCAGTACCTACTTGTAATAAAGTAATGTAATACAAAAGGGGGGTATGTCATTAAAATTAAGTATTCTTTACAAAAAAATAAATATGAACGAATAATTGAAATACACATCAGATCCATTAATATGGAATCTCTGACCACTTGTTGACACAAGAAGTTTCTATAGGTAACGACAACGGCCAAAACATTTCCATAATAATGAGGCCCGTTTTTCTTTTTCACCCCGTTGCACCGTCTCAGAACAAACAGTGACGTGTTAGAGGTGAATCGACAATATTTTTGTTTTTTTGTTTGTTGTTTTCGCCCAATTCACACGATATACGGCAGATTAAAAAAAGAAATTAATTAACCATGAAATATCAACAAGTTAAAATCAATTATGAAGTTATGCTAAAAACGGCCTTGATCTGTGTTCTGGTGACCATTTCGGGATGGATATTGTTGAAGTGTGAAAAAATTTGCTTTCGATTCTGATTTGTATCTAAAATAGTTTTTTTTTTTTTTTAATTTTTAGACTCATTCAAGCTGTTTTCTGGATGCCCAGATATTTGCAAATGCAGCAAGAGCGACTGTATACAATTATCGAAAAACGAACGGAGGAGCTGCTGGGTCCAGAGGCCATCGCCAACAACAACGATGACGTACAACAAAATACGGAGATAACTGAAGAAGGGAAAAAAATTAATTAAATAATCAACATAAATTATTTTTTTTTGCTACCAATTTTTTGATTGTTAACTGTGATAATAATGCATCTTTAACCTCTCCTATTAAATCCTATTCAAATAATCATCTCACCGAACAAGATTTTTAAATTTGCAACTAATAAAAACTTAAAACCACCAAATCATAAATGTTTTAAGTATAGTGACAAAGTGAATTCTTTATGAAACGGGTTAGGGGTTGTTTGCTCTTAACCCTACCTACCTTCGATGGTGGCTCTGTATTAACCAACACAATAGTACTGGAATATGAATTTATTCTTGATTCTCGAAAAAAAAAAAATATAAAAACAAGTGTAAAGATACGGATATATAGAAAAACCAGTAAAGAAGGAATAATTGACTATAAAAACCCTACAAATAACATAAAATTGATTTTAGCGCCATGACTGGCTGGTCGTGGAACTTTTTGGTCCATAAATAAAATCTTAATTTTTTTATTCTCTATCATTTTTGTTATATTAATTTTTACTGTAAACCAAATATTTTTCTAGTAAATCATTAAAAACCTTTTAAATCACATAAAATTGATTGCAGCGCCATAACGGTATGTTGTGGAATTTTTTGGTCTATGAATGAAATCTTCATTTTTTTATTCTCTATCATTTTCGTCACATTCATTTTTTCCGTAATCTAAATACTTTTCGAGAAATGATTAAAATCCCTAGAAATTCAATAAAATTGATTGCAGCGCCATAACGCTAGGTAGTACAACATTTTGGTCTTTGAAAGAAATCTTCATTTTTGTATTCTCTATAATTGTTGTCATAATTATTTTTTCTACATTTCGAATAAATGAATGGTTTATATCAAAACTAGGTCCACACTGTACCTCACTGTACCATCTCCAATTTTTTGTCCGATTTGCTTCAAAAACAGTAGAGATCTTACTCTAGAACTACATAATAAACTGTCAAAATGTCAACTTTCTAGCTTCTTTTTTGTATTCATAATTTTATCGACATTTTGTTACTTAGCAGGAGAAAACACGCTTTTTACAAAAAAAAAAAAAAAACTTGTATGGGAGGGGGTTGAGGGGTGGCGGATTGTAGCCCATTTTCAATACACACGCACAATTCTTGGAGACCACAAAAAGTTTAAATCCAAATTTTCGCAAAATTCGACACGTTTTTTTTGAGTTATCGTCTTTCACTGGACCTTATTATCGAAAACGAAACAACGAAATAGTCCGATCAAAAATCCACGATCACTCGGCTGTGTGTCGAGAAATTGTTTCTATGTGTGATAAATTTGGCATTCCGTCTTCGTGAGAACCAATTTATCATATAAAATCAATTTTGGTACCCATAGCGACCGAAAATCTATTACCAATCGGACTATTTCGTTTTGTTCTCAATACTAAACAGACCCAGAGAAAAAAAAAACTGATTTGAGCAAAAAATTTCTTCATTCACTCACTGTAATGAGCGCTAAGTAATGTCGTCTCGTGAAATCCAATGCTTTGTTTGGAACATCCGAAAATAACCGAACGAACCGAAACTAAGTAGAGTGAACCATCGAAAATTCCAAAATGTGCATATGACGTAACAACATCAACGAATCATCATACCAGAATTCGCGCTTCGTTTATCAAGTGTGTTACAAAAAAAAAAACCAAAAAAAAAATGTTGTCGAATGGTTTTAACGACAAATACAAACTCTTCAACGGTCGTTTAAAGTGGGTGTAAATCTAAATAAAAAAAAAAAAAAAAACAGATAAATAACAACGCATTTTACGGGTCTATACGCCCTGAAGCAAAGTGTAGTGTAATGTCGAAGTTATGTCGCTCCTAAAATAGCAGGAACAGCCGAAGACCATCTCTTTCAGACACCTTTCAGAAGATAGAAAAAAAAACTCACAATTATTACTGAATATTTAACATTTTAGTAAATTAAGAAAAGAAAAAATAATAAACGAAAAAGAAAAATATAATGGAGTTACATACTTCAAATTTTAAAGAAAGAAAGAGATCAATAATAAGTTTTTTGTTTTTTTTTTGTTTTTGTTTTAAATTATCTAAGATTAATGTAAATATAGTTTTTTTTTTTTGCCTGTGTAGCATCATTATATGTATGTGTGTAATGTACATCTATGTATTGTATAATCCTATCATCATTTAAACGCACGTTTTTTAATTGATTTTCTATGTTGCAGTATTGCTGCCACTATCAAATAAATTAATTTTCAGCAAACTCTGTTGCAGTTTTTTATTTTTATTCTCAGCTAATCGCTGCAGCAACGTTATCCGTTTTGGATTCGATGTAGTCATTACGACATCGTTGGCAGTTGTTGTTGGGACTAGAATTGTTTGAGTTTGTTCGGTAATAATACGATTGGCTAGTAAATATTCTTGAAATTCTTCTTCGGTTGGACACTTAATTTCTATGATATCCTCATCCTTTTCGATTTTCTCTATTTTTATGGTTGTCCCAATGGGAACGGCATCTAAAACTATATTTGTTCGGATATCGCTAAATGATTTTATGTCTAAATTATTTGGTTGGGCTACTAGTGTGGGAAGCGATTTACGTAGGGATTTGGATTTTTTGGTATTTTCAATTTTTTCACTAGACATTCGGGATTTTTTCTTAATTTTCGAATCGACATGCAACGATTCTTGTTTGATAATTGGCCAATTTGGTATGACACTGCTGACCGAATGTCTCAGTTGAACAACTTTAGCCGGAATCATTGGCCGCTCCGATGGCAATTCGGGTGGCTTATTGAAACAAGCCCGATTACTGCTGACCGCCAGTTTTGCCATTACATTTGCGGCACCTTTAATATCACTGAACGCAATCCGTTTTGCGGGAACATCAAATGCGTCCACCTCTTGTTTGATATGCTCCTCGGGAATGGGAGTGGATGTGATCTTTCGTTTTTGTGGTTTTACAATGATCGGTATAACGTGCTGTTCTTTGTATGCTTCGGCTTCCTTTTTCAGTAAATTTGACAGATCATAGACAAAATCTTTATTGACGGCCTTAATTCGATTTCGAACCGGACGTTTCGCTAGTGGTGTATCTTCCGTCAGTGAACTGCTAGACGAATGCTTTGATAGATTATGTTTTGTTTTTGTTGTTCCATCCACATCACCGCTTTGCTTTTGTCCGGTGGTTTTATTCAGTTTTGGTCTGCCTCTTCGTTTCAATATACGCGTCACGCTCTCATCAAAATCCATGCTGCTACTCTCATTTGATGTATCCTGAAACTCTTTCATGCTACCACCATCATCCGGTGCCGGTTGAACGGTATCATCCAAGCCATTGCCATTTTTCTCTTTATCACGAAATTTCTCCAATGCATCCGCAACGGCTTTGTCTTTCTCTTCGTTGAATTTATTTTTGTCAATCTCGAACAGAACAACAAATTGGGATGCTTCATCATTTTCATTGCCCACCTCATGTACGGAAGCCAAATGATTAACAATGTCGACTTTTCGGAAGGCTTTAAAATCGCACAGTTTACATCCAAATTTCTTTTGGCGATAATGAAACATGGCCACGTGTCGTCTCAAATTACTGATATTGGCAAATTTCTTTTCGCATATTGTACAGTCGGTCGTTCGTATTGGTTGTGTATGGATGGTGGGGGCTGTTTTACATTTTTCTTCGGATTGAATGTTTGCAATGTCATTTGTGGTGACATTAATTAAACAATCACCGTTTACCGGATCCGATTTAACAATACTGAGATTACCCTCCTCGTCCATATTCCAATAAATATTTAAATCATCTTCGACCATCCCGTTCGATTCTAGAACTTCCGCTTTTCGAACACGATTACGTTTACGCTTATTTTTGCTTACATCTACAACTACTGTACAATTGTTGGCAACTTTTTCCGATTTTTCGGATTTTTCCGATTTTTCGGATTTTTCTCCTAATTGAATAACATCCGTCGATCCAACCGATTCCATTAACTCAACAGCCGTCGCATTTTCTTCAATGGCATTCTCAACACTTGCCTGGATTTCCTTCTCTTTTTGTAGCATTTTCAAAAATGAATCATACGAATTCGATGATTCCTCACCATTATTGTCCTTGGTAGTTTGCTGAACGGTGGCATTATCATCACTGCCCGTTTTGCTTAAAACTTTGTTGCCCTTGTTTGGGCAATTTTTCGTGTGCGTAATCAATGCAGCCCGACGCTCAAATGATTTGGCACAATAGGTGCATATTGACGTTGCCTCAATGCTATCAATGTTATCGGACCAAATTTTATTTTGCATTTCCGATCGTTCTTTGTCCGCTTGCAATCGGGCCAATTCACGATTTGGTCCTTTCACTTGAACCTCATCGATGCGAGAACGGCGACGGAATATTGAGTCTCGCATCAAACGAATACGTCTCATTGATTTTCTGGAACAATAACAATAAGACAATTATGTGTGAGACCCAAGAAATGCTTTAAATACAAATGGAATCTCTCCCGAGTCATTTCTACTAATTCCTTAAGACACAACTTTTTAAACGAACGACTGGCGAGAGAAGACTTCTTTCTACTAAACAATAATTTTGTCTCTTTGCAATCATCCAGAGGAAGGAATTTTTGTTCCAAGATCTATGCCCCAGTTACAGCTATGTGCTTCTTCACTGTCTTGCTGTCAAACAAATACGATTCAAGGAACATTTGATGCCGTGCAGAAAATATTCGATGCTGGATATACTTTCGACGATCCGGAAAGTCTCCCGTACATTAATTAGAAACACGGGCAAAATATTAGCGCTAGGAACGGTCAGAAAAACATTGCCTAAAACTATAAAGAATTTAATTGTCGAATCCTCTCCGCTTCCGAACACCTGTCACACTTCTTTGGCGGTAAAAGATAACTCAAAACAAGTTTGTTCATTGTTCTGTTATGTGGAATTCAAATGGAGTTCTACACTCTGGTTGCAGGAGCAATGGTGGACCTATTAAGATGCAACGATCCGCGGTCTTGAGATATTACGTTATTAGTTCGAGAAGAGCGAGAGACATTTCTTTAAAAGAGAGAAAAGATAATCCGAGCATTTGTTACTAATTACACTTTTAGTAAAGAGAGCAATTTTATAGTGTCGATATTCTGCATAGCTACAACCAAAAATTGGCTTGAGATAGTCCGAGACTCCAAACCGAAAGGTAACTTTGGACAAGCATTAAAAGCGACCTGCAACCTCATACGAAATTCATTGGGCCAAAAACTTATTAAGACAAAATTTGGTTCCAACAGGAAATAAAAAAAGTTAAAAATGATGGAATGACCGTAAATATTTTTTACTTACTTGTGATCATTACTTAAGTGCCGTATAACAGAGCCGGGTTGTAAAAATGTCTGCGCACATGATGGACATGGATAGACAACTGTTGATGAGATATGTTTTGCTTTGATGTGAAGCCGCAACGTTTTCTCGGTCGCAAATTTCTCTGTACCTAAAAATATGAAAAACGTCAGAACGTCAAAACCCCGTCCACACACACACACAAATTAATCAATTGCTCTATACATACAAATTTCGCATATAAAATCTTCACGTGGCGTCACAACTAACGATGGTATATCCGGTGGTGGCGGTACAATTTTACCATCCGGTCCCAATACGGTATCATCTTTATTCGCCGCAATATCATGCACTTCATTCACCTCCTCCTGTATATTGTCGGTTTCACTATTTTTGATTGTTTGAAATACCGCAATGTCACTGTTCTCGACTTTATTCAATTGCAAAACGTTTTTCTTCGCCAATATCTCCTCTTGCGTTAAATTCTGATTGACCTGATCATAGAAATCGCCCAATTTCATTAAACGATTCGTTTGCTCACGTCTCACCAAACGATCGATAATGCTGCCGAGATCTTTTTCTTGATTTTTCTCTTTGGCCGTATTGTAATTGACGAACTCTTTGTCCGCTTGGATAATTGTTGATATGTCCTGTTCGATGCAGCCATCATGCCGAAAATGAAAATGATGCGCCGAATTGAATGTATTTTTACAATAGATTCGTTTGTGACTGATAAAATTTGCTAAACTTCGGAATATATTGCGACATGCTTTGCACTCATAGATAATATCACATTCGCTGGCTAAAAGTTTCCGGATCTGAAAGAAAATAAAAAAAGAAAAATTAGCTGTAAACGTTTCTACGGATAATCTGTTTTCGAACCTCATCTGTTCCATCTTTGTACGCTTTCATAGCCTCATTGAATCCGGTAACAGTTGTTTGAATTGGTTTTCTTAATATACTAAGATCATGATGGACATCGACCGCCTCCAGACCATTCTGTATGGCCGAAATGTCCGTTGATCGTGGTTTCATTTTATTTTCTTCCTTTTTTTGTGTAGTATTAGTAACTAAAGTTATAATAAACTAATGGAGATGCAGATTGCTGACACCATTTCTGAAACAAACCAAAAAAAAAAAAACAAAAAACATTAACAAGAAAATTAATTAATCATTTAAAGATGTTTGTTTTAGGCACCTCCCACAATATTCAATGTCCTTTTAGTATAACAAAAGAAATTTCAAAAATCAGTGTACTTTAGTATTTAGATAAAATTCGCGGCACTCTGTAGAAACAAAAATTAATTTTTATTTTAAATTTTGGATTGGCTTCTTTGATTTGGTTGTGTCAATTGAAAAAAAAACTTTTCAGTTTTGGTTTTTTTTTATTCGATTTTAGTTCAAACAATACCCCGATCGGGTAGCTAGAACTAGAGTTAGCAGTCCGATCGATGGATTTAAAACTTTGGATTTTGGAACTATTGTTTGTTAGCACTCTGTTTTCGGATGGCATTAAGATTTCGGAGTGCTGAGGCTCAAACATGCAGTCAACTTCGTTTATTCACCCAGTGCTAGCAATCGATTTCGACCGATGATGATTGAGACAATAGAATCGGCATGTACTTAAACGCTAGTGCTAGAGTAGTAGTTCGATGTTACAAGATTAGTATTATAGGGAGGGTGCGACTGGGCAAATATTATCATAAAAAAATTTGCACCCCCCATAGCTCGCTACGTTTAAGAAATGTTCCTACAAGGTGCACGTCTTTAACTTTTCAGCCTGTTAAGGGGAGAGTGAGATGGTTCCATAATTAGAACAATAAAAATCTTAAAATAATCTTAATAAAGAAAGTTTAGAGATGTCACGAAAGTTTCAGGTCTCTAGTTTTTATACGTCCAGAGATATTTAAATAAGTTTGAACACAGAAAGGGTTCTCGTGTAGGTACCTTGTCAGCCCTAGATGTATCTCATCCTAACAAACGTAAAAACATCTCGGAGTTTAGAATTGAGAATCGCACTACCTAATGTGGTATCTTCCACTCTTCATGCATACATTCCTAGTTCTTGAATAATCACATCAGAAGTCTCCCTGGTGTACGGCCAATCAAAATTTCCACTTTGGATAAGAATTTCTTATAAAAGTCCAAGTAATTACATCTATACATTCCTATTTTTCGTTCCCGCCGATGTTTCCCTTCGGAATTTTGTTTATTCTGTCATTGCTTACCAGGAGCCAGACAAAAAGTAGATCAATAGACGATGAATTGTGTAACGATAAATTGAAAATAAGGCGCGCGCGGTGAATTTTATACAATTTTTCTTATTGTAGAAAAATATTTAAATTGTGGAAAGTCGAAAAATGGATCAAATAATCCCCCCCCCAACTGATTTTTTTCCAATGTATTTTTATTATGCGTTTTTTTATGACCAATAATGGAATCCATAATTTTTTTAATACGTTAGGTGACGCTGTAAGGCCGTCTAATAACCAACAATATGACGACTTTGAATATGTCGCCGATGGTAGCCGGCGGTACATGTAGCAGCTAATGTGTTAAAGTAAAATAGACGAAATAACGCTTCAAATCGTTACGTTATTCTGTAACGTTATTCAAAATGTCTTTTCAATACATAAACGTCATATGAATAACGCTCTATTAATATCGGTTCTAGGACAAAATCCTCCGGAAAAAATCACCTATTGATAATTTTTTTTAAAGTGGACCCCCCCCCCATATTATTGTTTATAGGGGACAAAATCAACCTCGGTGCAAAATTCTTCCTTGACAAGAAGAATTCTGTCAGAGGAGATTTCGTCCGGCTTATAAAAAATTGTCAGGTAGGATTTTGGCCGTTTACCATTAATATTACAGGAAATTTAGTTTAAATACATTGTCGGCCTAGAATGCAAAGAAAGTTTTTCTAAAATCTATATTTTAATCGATATCGATGTGAAAATGGGGGTGATAGAAGTGATACATCGATATCGATTAAAAAGTAGATTTTGGAAAAATTGCTTGATATGTGTGGTGATTTGCATTCTAGACCGACGATATAATAAAATAACGTTATGAGAGGACGCCGACGTTATTTGGGTATTAAAATCTTCTCTATCACGTTACATTGGATATTGTAAAAAAGAATAGAAAAAAAACCCGACGGTATAGTTTCATTAACCCTTTCAAGGTTTTTTTTTTGTCGTCCGCAAAGGGTTAAATATTTTTGAAATTCCCGGTCACTATATATTCAGAGCTATGAATATTTCGTCTACACATAAAAATACGAAATAAACAATTCGATGGATGGGTCAGTATCCGTCTAGAAAAATCATGTCAAACAACAATTACACAAAACGCTAACTACAAAACTTTTCATATCATTTACCCGACATTTTAATTATAAACAATTTTTTTTTTTCGCACTGACTTTGTGTATGTTTTACCATGTCCAATATTGCAAGAATAGAACAAACGATAAAATATTTATTAACAAACGGTCAGAAGTCCTCCCTTCTTTTGAATGTATACAGCAGCTGAATATCCATTTTTAGATGAAATACCGATTTAGGATGGAGAAGAAGAAAAAAAACAACAACTATAAATGCAATACACTCACTATATATTGAGTCAACGACACACATAATCACTATTTTCTCAAAAATTGACGTTAAATTGCCGATTATTAATTTATTACCATTTCTTTTCAACACTTTAGCGGAAAAATTTCAATAAACATTTCGCACAATATAATTAACCACACAAATAAAATCTTAAGGTAGTGTAATTTAACGTAAAATGTTGGTCATACTATGATTATTATACTGTTAACAAGATTTTAGAGGACATTTTAAACGGCAGTGAGGTCACACAACTTTTGGGTAGACATTCTCGGATTATTCAATATGTTTTAATAAAATGATGTAAATCGATTTTTCTATAATAATTCTTACTAAGTTATAGAGATGGAATAATAATTCGTTAATGAGCTAAACAATATATATATATATATCGTGAATGTATTAAACGTTAATTATAATATACGAGTAGGTATGTTGTAGATACATAAATATACAAATCAATTATACTCTTAATCAAAATTATATGTTAAATCACATCGAATAAGCTTGGCAAAGTCGAATAATAATTATTTCCAATACAAAAGTACGGTTTTTCATAGTAAAAGTACAAGAATATTATCGTCAGTGGATATTTATACAGCAAACACAATTCATACTTCTTTTATGTTACATATGATTTGGGTGTATTATCAAATCTACTCCAGTGGTGCACAATCGGAAGGGGGAAAAAAAAACATTTGCGGGACCGATACATGTGTAGATGTTTTGTGAAATTAATTTATCGCAAAATATTTTTCCGCAAAGACAGATTATCGTAAAGCATTTTATAGCAAGAATTTTATCGCAAAGCATTTTTCCGTAAAGCAATTTATCTCAACAATTTTATCGCAAAGTATTTTTCTGCAGAGGCAGAATACCGTAAAGCAATTTATGGCAAAGTATTATTCCGCAAAGGCAGATTACCATAAAGCTATTTATCGCAAGAATTTTATCGCAAAGTATTTTATCGCAAAGCATTTTTCCTCAAAGGCAGCTTACCATAAAGCATTTTATCGCAAAGGCAGAATACCGTAAAGCATTTTATGGCATAGGCAGATTACCATAAAGGAATTTATCCCAAGAATTTTATCGCAAAGTATTATTCCGCAAAGGCAGATTACCGTAAAACATTTTATTACAAAAATTTTATCTCCAGCAATTTATCGCTGAAAATAGAAGTCTTATTTTTCACTCTCTTACGCAGCCCGCAAATTTCACTTCAGCCAGGTGGACGTAGCTTCGTTTTATCATCAGTTTGCTAGTGACCGTTGAGCAGCAATAATTTCTCAAAGTCTAGAGTACATAATCTCATCAAAGAGTAAATGGATAAGGATAAAATGCTTTGCGATCAAGTGTTCCATTTACCATAATATATCCTTTTTACGAAATGTTCCGATTAATATTGATGACAAAATACAATGTAAGATTGACTACAAGATACCTACAATTTAGGAAAGAAAAGTTTAGAGAAATCTTACTCCTTCTATTTGCAATAAATCACTGAATAAACCCTTGCACGATGTAAGGTATTCTTAAAAATATTCGATTCCCATTCTTCGTCTAACCATCTTGAGTCTTATGTTTTGTGACTAATTTGAACCAATAAGAAATTTCGCCTAATTAGGTACTACTAGGTTAGGTTAGGTTGGGGGGGCTGTAGGGCTGTTCACCCCTCACCACTGAGACCTAAAAGATTTATTGTAGGTGCCCCTGCTAGTATTTAAATGTCCTCTTTTAGCGAGGTGTTATTAATGAATTGTAGCACCCAAGAGGGGCCGTTCTGTCGGATGTCGTTTGGAGTCAGAATGTAGCCTCCTAGGTGGCGAAGCCTTTTATGGGCCAGGGCCGGACAGTCGCAGAGTATGTGTTCCGCTGTTTCGTCCTCTTCGAGACAGAAGCGGCATGAAGGGTCAGGTGTTCTGCCGATTTTGTGGAGATGATATCTCAATTGGCAGTGACCTGTAGATAGTTCAGTGTAGGTACTACTAAACTAAAACAACAATAAATAAACGAAGTGCAGTTCTTAGATTAGATTTCGGACAAGATCACCAAGTGCTGAGACCACAAATTGTCCATTGTATCCATCCGGTACAGTGGAGCCGGCATTTTAAACCTCCTCAATGTGTACAAAGTAGTGCAGATGTGTTGGCCTAAATCATCATGATACACAAACACACACAAAACCAAAACCAACTCCTCCTAAAGTCCGTAGACTATCTTTTAGCAAACGCTGACTACACACGAGAATTGATACAAAAAAAGATTCACTGCCATTCAAACTGAAATCTAGTATATCTAGTATATCACATATAGGAGCTTATTTCGACAAAAGAATGATGACTTAATAAGAAAAAAAAAACTAGAACTAAGAACTGTAACTTTTCAGAATAAAAAATTTACCACAATAAAAATTAATTACAGAATGGAATGGGAGCCAATACTAATTACTAACAAACAAACAAAAAAAATAAGTAGAACCATACAAGTATTCATTGTTATTTGAACGTTCCGGTGGAGTCGTTGTTGTTGTTGTTGTTGTTGCTGTGAATTACTTGTTTCTTCTTCTTCATCATCATTGTATAATACCCGCATACCGTGTACTACTCTCGATATTATATAGAGAAGAGACTTGCACTATACAAATTATGAGAGATGGTCAGGTTTATTAATAATAGGTTGTACAAATATAAA
>JANSTT010017181.1:0-18127 GCA_026745375.1 Platyura marginata | reverse complement strand
TATATATGTACATAGATATGCATTACATAACGTAGTCTTTGGGGTGGTTTACGTACCGGAATACGGTAGGTTGTCAGTGGCACATTAACAAATACAAGTAACGCATCACACACACACTAACACACATACATGTAGATGCACCCAATAAATATATCCACCATATCAAATAATTTTTTTTTTTTTTAACCAAAACGGATATCGATAGTCCGACAAATAAATGTAAAGAGTAAATGTTCGTACAAAAAAAAATCCTTTCCGTCAAGGATCCAAATACAAAATGGAGACAAAAAAAAAAAAAAAAAAAAACAAACAAACAAACAAAACCAGTTTCGCGTCCTATAAGTTTCTGATAAGCCGCCGTGCAATTTCTGGATGCAACGCACTCATTCCTCTCTCTAGTTCTAGTTCGTCTGGTCGAAATCTTTTGTTCGAATTATGATGGCTCCATATAGAAATAGGAGCGCAGAGTGTCTGACGTCTGATACAAAAAATGTACGTTGATTAGGTGAAATGATTTTAAGTTTTAGGGATCATAAACTACGTGTTTGTGACTTATAACTATCCCACAAAAAGGCTAGGAAATCCACATTTTTTAGATTTAAATTTAAAGATGAATGTTCTCCCCCTCCCCCCTCACTCTTATTTCGGATTCAATAATTCTACATTCGTGGCACAGTGTTTGAGAAAAAAAAAATAAAACAAAATGTACACATATGGGGTAAAAATATAATTGGCGTAGTTAATTATTCCGTCTTTACTGGGTTTCTTACAAAAACATGAGAAAATCTTGCAGAGAGTTATAGAGAGAGATAGAGAGAGAGAGAGAGAGACAAAGGATGTATTTTATAGAAAATCGTTTTAAAAATATCGTAAAAGCAACAACAACAACAACAAAAATAAGACAAAAAAAAAAAAAAAAAACAGAAGGAAAAAAAAACAACAAAAAGGCAATTATTAAAAATAACAGAGAATTTCTTCCCTTTATCAATATTTCAAACAGCAGCGCAGCCCATTAGACACCTTACACAATAAAATGCGCCACTTTATTCTATTATATATTAAAATATCTCCCCGGTATCTATAAATTCCTCTCTATATAACAATTACAGCACAAGGACTTGGGAAAAACGTTTAAAAAAGGATCTTCCGACAAGACCCTTTTTAAATGATTTCTATTTACCTCTTCCTAATATCACCCAACACACACAAAAAAAAAACAAAAAAACAAAAAAACGTGCCGTACAATCAAAACCAAAACCCAAAAAAGTAGAAGAAAAAAAAAAAAAAAAAAAAAAAAAAAATTAAATAAAAAACCCCGAAGGAAAAGAAAAAGAAAAAGAAAAAGAAAAAGAAAAAAACAGTAAGAACAAAACGGAAGGACGAAAATAACAAAGGAAAAAAAAAACAAAAAAAAAACCCCCACAAAACAGAACAGAAAGGGTTTCGGATGGATAGTTGCGGGATTGATATGCCCTGGTTGTGTGTGTGTGTGTGTGTGCCTTTCTCTTTGGGTTTGATTGCGGGTATTTTTGTGCGGTTGTGAAGAGGTGAAAAATAATTATCTTCCAATTTTGTTGTTGTTTTCTTTTTTATTTGATTTGTGCTATAGTGAAGTGGAGTGGTGCACACAATCTGACAGTAAAATTCCTTTTTTTCCCCCATTCTCATTTTTGTATTTTTTGTTTAATTTTTTTTTCTCCCTTTTTTTTCTTAATTTTTTTCTTCCTTTTTTATTGTAAATGACGCACGAACACGTCTTAACGACAACGACATTGTGCATTTCCTTGGGATTTTTTTTTTTTTTTGGTTGCCTTGGAATTGATTGCGGTCATAAAGAATGCATGAATACGAATGTAAGAGGATTACCCATGTACGTATGAATATCAAGATATTAATGGTCAAGATATTAAATCGGTAAGTAGATCGGGTAATGCATAATCCCCCTTTCTGATCATTTAAGGATTAAGAATTAAGGATGAATAAGTAACGATACTGAAATATTCAATTACGATATTGAATAATAATGGTGAAGGCAATAATTGTCGAATTTAGGTCAATTCCCTTGTCCTTGGACAAATTAACATATTCTGTTTCAGTTTGTATCAATTTAGCTTTAGTTTTTTCTTGGTATTGCGGTAATTGAAAAATATATTGAAAAACCGTCACGGATTTATTATGAATTTTCTAAAATGTCTATCGAAATTTAAGCGATTTTCATACGTTCCTCAGTAAATATATGGAAAATCACTGGAAATGATTGGAAATATCCACAAATTAATTGAGAACTTGAATAATATTAATTTCCAGACAATTTTTTCTTACATATCCCTTAGATTTTCAATTAAAATTCCTTAAAAAATTCATATCTCCTAAACTACAGGACCATTGTTCGGTGAACTTTTTTTTCCTAGATAGGGGTTCCGAATATCTATTAGAAAAAAATTATTTGGACGACCGACATTCGTTAGGGTGGAACGTTTCGACAGAAAATAGATATAAAAACATCATATCAGTTAAAGATTTTTTAAAAATCGAGAAATTGGAATTCAGACTCAAGACTAGACACAAATTAAAGCTCAAGACTGTACGAATCCAACGATGTATAGATGTCGGGGTCTAACTCGTTCTTTTGTATTTATTATAAATTTTCAAACCTGAAATTTAATTTTTTCATTGAAATTTTACCGATTTTCAGACGTTCCTTAGTAAATAATATGGAAAATCACTAAAAATGATTGGAAATGTCCACAAATTGATTTAAAACGTTATTACTATTAATGTCCAGCCAATATTTACGAAATTCAGGAAAAAAAAATGTTTTGTTAAGATTTTCCCAATTTTTCCTTACCTATCCCTTAGATTTTCAAAAAAAATTCATATCTTTTAAACTATGGGACCATTGTTTGGAAAACTTTTTTTCTCCAATTTGTTGCTTCGAATATCTATCAGAAAAAAAAAATTTGACAGATCGTCCATCATTAGAGTGGGAAGTTTCGATAGAAAATCACTTCAAAAACATCATGTCAGTAATAGATTTTATTAAAAATCGGCAGATTGGAATTTGTCCCAAAAGACTGCAGGCAAATTAAAGCTAAGGAATGTACAAATCGAACGATGCATAGATGGTGGGGTCTATCTGGTCGTTTATTATTTATTTTGAATTTTTCAAAATGACATTTGAATTTTTTGATCCAAATTAAAGCAGTTTTCAAACTTCTACGGAAACATCTATAGAAATCACTGGAAATGTTCAAAAATTAAATGAAAACTTAAGGATTAATAAATTTAAGGGGAAATTTATGAAATTCTGGAAATTTTCTTTAAATTTTTGAATAAAATTTCCGTATAAAATTCTTGATTTGAGAGACGCAGGGAATGCCTACCTAAAAGTTTCTTCAAAAAAAATTATTTCCTACAATATGATTCAGGCTTCGCCACTAAACATTTTCCGTACAACAAAAACCATACCAAAAACGAAATTTAATCTATCAATAAATTATTGGTCTACCTATGGATATATCTCCGGACAAAACAAATTAATGATAATGATGATAAAAACATTTAATTACATTGTAAATTATATAACAAAATTCCATATACATAAATACTGCCCAGTGTAATTACAAATTGTCACCTGTCACATGCAAAAGTTTTGCTTAACAGTAAAAACCAGCATTGCTCATTTTCTAGGGATAATTATGTATAGGCAGAATGTACAGTGTTTTAGGTACATGTCAAATGATGTGGCGGTAATTATTTATCTGATTTCTTTTAATAGAATAATATTTTGGCTCTCTCTCTTTCTCTCTCTCTCTCTCTCTCTCTCTCTCTCTCTCTTAGTCTTTTTATTATTTTTTGTATGGACTAAATATTGAACCTTGAGGTATGCCTTTTTTTATATATATACTCGTATATATACCCGTATAATGTTAATCCTAAGGGAATTATAACTTTGCGCCTTAATATTCATTGTATAGTAGAAAAAAACTATTTTGACATTCATTTGTCTTTGTCGAGAAATTCTAAGTCGAAATAGGCATGTCCGTCCGTCCGTCCGTCCGTCTGTCCGTGATTAAGATTTCGGCCAAACGATAGCTGAAATTTTTTACAGTTTATTGTGTAGTCCTAGAATAATATCTGTTGTTTTTGGGTTAAATCGGGCTAAAAATAGGGGGAAGCCGGGGTACAGTGTCCACCAAATTTTGATATAAGCCCCGATTCATTTACTCGAAAGGTAGTCGGAATGTAGAAAAAATGCATATCACAATAGAGAATAGAGAATAGAAAAATGAAGATTTCTTTCATAGACGAAAAAAGTTGTATGACCTGGCGCTGCAATCAGTTTTATGTCATTTCTAGGGTTTTTAAGCCTTAGTATTTAATTTACCCAATTGTACAGAGGCAAAATAGACACCGGACGAAGATGTAAATAATAAAAATGTACTCCTACGGGGTAAATTGTAACCGGAGTAGCCAATTATTTCTTTTTTACTGGTTTTTTTTTTTGAATTCTATTAACAGAATGTCCAAATACATATATGCAAACAAAAATACATAAATAACAAATTAAATTTAATAAACATACATAGAATCCTTCAATATCCTTAAATAATTACGGATCCATCCATATATTAAATCCAAATTTCCCATATAATTCACTCTTTAACATTCAATATTACCCAAAAATAAAAATTATCCCCCAAAAGAATATGGCACGTGCCACAATATATGAACGAAACTACCAACCGCAACTCTACACCCAAAACCACCCACCCCCCCACCCCTCCTCACCCCAACCTCCCTCATTTCAAAAAATATAAATTTAGCCCCATTCTGTTAATTTTTTTCTCCATTTTATAGCCTTTTCTCTATTATATATACTCGCATCTCTAGTAACTGCATTACAAATGCCCTGAATTCACTTAACGCCAGTAAAAAACAAAAAAAACAAAAAAAAACAAAAAAAACAAAAACAAAAAAACCGAAAAAACAAAAAAACTCCACAAACCTCCCCATTTTCGGTACAAAGCGACAAATGATCACAAAAAAATCTGGTATACAAAACCCCTAAATTGACCAAACGACCAACATGGGTTAAGTTAGCGGTGATTTAGGGGAGAGAGGACTTGCAAAATATCGTTTATGTGTGTATATTACATTATACAGATTGGACATAACGTCTAGAATTACCCAAAAAAAACAGATTGTACAATAACAACAACAACAACAACAAGAAAAAGTGGCACAGCAAGTGAAAATTCCTTTTTTTTTTTTTTGTCTTTTTTTTTTTTTTTTTTTTTTTTTTTTTTTTTTTTTTTTTTTTTTCAATTGAAAATTTTTCTTGTATTTGAAAAAAAAAACTTCAAGACGTTCTAGAATCTAAAAGGCGTCCGTGCAAGTAAAAAGGGCACTGCTATTATCTTATATCGCACCTTCAGTTCAATAACGGGCTATCTAGCAAAGCAATAAATAACCATTGTTAACTTAATAAATGAGTTTTTTTTTTTATTTGTTGAGATAGTCCGTTATTGAACTTGGCGGTTATTAATATTAACATATTTTTTTTATCTTTTATAATTTTCAATCTGATTTGTAAGCTAAACCACCAACAAGAAGTACTGTTTTGTTTTTATGTACATACAAATACATCATTTGGTGGAGTTAAACCGTTTTGCTAACTGACACGTCCATAATAATAATAATAATAATAATAATAATAATAATAATAATAATAACAATAATGGTGGTGACAAAGAAACAAATTTTTGCACACGAAACATAATTCAATTCAGTCTCTCATAAAAATTTCAATGAAATTAATCGGGGTTTAATTGTCTACAGTGAGAGAGAGAGAGAGAGAGAGAGAGAGAGAGAGAGAAAGAAAGAAGAAGTGTGAATAAACATATTTTCATTTGGTTTTTTGTTGTTATTGTTTTTGTATCTAGTTTTAAAACAAATTGTCTTTCTTTAAAGTGCATTTCTTATCTCTGAACTCGTACTTGAGAGATGTTTTTTTTTTCTCCTTCGGATTTATGTCAAAATAATAAAATCCTGTGTGATAAATTATATTGTATATAAGTAAGTCTCTTCTTAAGACTATTATATTTCAAATGGTGAGAAAATTTACGATGAGTTTATTTTTAAAATGAAACAGAAAATCATAATACATTGGGTGTACTGTACAGTTACAGTGTACAATAGCCTCAATTATGTTGATATATAAATGGCACTATAATATGAGATAAAAAAACAACAACAAAAAAACAAACAAAACAGGGTTGATTACTTATATTATTATTAGAATCATACTCTATATGATATGCGAATGCAGCCACTTTCGATGATTATTATACCCGTGTGGTGATGGTCAAAGAATATTATAACATTGGTACGGAGTTTGTAGTGCCCCATAACCCGCTAACCGGGAAAATTAATTTTCAACTCATTTCATAATTGCGGGATTGGAGGGCGTAGGGGAGACCTCGTTAGAAACTCGCCACTTCTCTTCTTCCTAGGGGCCTTCAAAGTTTTTTTGTGGATATGTCAAAAAATTTTGACTTTTCGCACGTAGTCCCAAAAAAAGTTCCACAACCTACCGTTATGACGCTGCAATCAATTTTATGTATGTTATTGGGTTTACTCCAAAAATATTCGGAACACGGAAAAAATGGATAAGACAAAAATGATAGAGAACAAAAAAATGAAAATTACATTCATAGACGAAAAAGTTCTATAACTATAATCGTTATGGCGCTGCAATCTATTTTTTGGTGTAATTTCTAGGGTTTTAAAACATTTACTTGAAGAATATTTGGTTTACGGAAAAAATGACTATGACGAAAATGATAGAGAATCAAAAAATTTCAGATTTCAACTAAAGACGAAAAAGTTCCACAACCGGCCGTTCTGGCGCTGCAGTCAATTTTTGGTCATTTGTAGGGTTTTTATTCAATTTACCCAATTATATTTATTTGTACAGATAAAATAGGTACGTAAAAACTTGTTGATAATAAACACAATGTACCCATACCCCGGTATATTATAATTGGCATAGTCAATTATTCCTTTTTAACTGGTTCCTTGGTCAGTTGTTATACGTTGCTATCCGGTTCGGCGTTTAAATTATTTAATAAAAAAAATATTCTATTAAATTATACAAGAAATTAACTTATCGTTTGTTATATACCCGGCTCTTCCAAGATTTGCTCACGACTCTTACTTTTCTTGGTAATTTTTCGAATTGTATAACTTGAAAAATCTATGTAATAACGAATATTATTTGGAGAAACAATTCCAGCCGCGTCTATATTAAGTTGACTAGAGATGCATAGAGATATAATTGTACAAGTAAAGTATTTTTACGCAAATTATACAATAATAATTGATGAATAGACATGTAAGACTTATGGCGTGTAAATATACATAATATACTTGAGAGAAATCAACAACAACAACAACAACAACAACAACAACAAAACTAATAGTCAGCGACAAAAACGTGTTTTATAAAATGGCCAACAGTAGTAATATGTAATTAAATAAGAAAAGAAAAAAAAAATTATAGCTTAGAAAACTTTCTTTCTTTAATATTTTATTTTTTGAAAAAGCGTATATGAAAAATATAGGGCAATAGTCCCAACATAGTTGGTTGATTGTAGGGAGAGTCCCTTTCTCGTTGTTGATCAATTTTGCATTGTGAATTTTTTCTCGATATAGAAATTATCTATTGTCATTGTACCGAAACTATTGATTTTCAACTTTTTGTTTATTAATAAAATCGTATGTTTATTAGTCCAGTATTATGTATGTACAGTGCGCGACAATCCTATAGCCTCACCTTTTTTTTTTATGAGAATTTCCTATTACGTTTCTATCCTTTTTCTATCGTTTTATCTTTATCCTTATTGCAGTGGCGAAGCGTGAGAACTATTGAACCCATCATTATGAGACTATTTTTTATAAAAAAACTTACGTCATTTTTATACAGGAAACCGAAAAAAAATTCGGTAAGGCACCGGAACATCTTGACCGTTTTTTCGGCGGTTTTTTATAAAAAGTGACACAATTTTGAACTTTCTTAATAGTGAAGATATGATTTTGAAACTTTGTATTTTTATATTATTTTGGATTTGCAGCATTTTTTGCCAAATAAATTTTTTGGAAAAAGTTAACCCTTTAAGGTCCAAACATTTTGAACACAAACAAAAATACTAAAAGGATATCGAAAAAGGATAGAAACGTAAATAGGAAATTCGCATAAAAATAGGTGAGGCTATAGAATTGTCGCGCACTGTATGTATGTAGGTATATGTTAGGTACATGTGTATAATATGTAATCTTTCAAATTGACAGTCACGCTGTGGCAAAATATCACATGTAACAAACTGGTTTTGACTTCCTTTAAGAAAATAACACGCAGTCTGAACGCGACTCGATTAAATTCAATAAAAATATAAATTATTTAAATAATAATGAGTTTTTTTTAAATTTATTTTTATGTACGGTTTTTTAAAACTAAGCAAATCTAATTTTGTTTATTTTTTTTAATTCTAATTTTGCATAATTTTTATATTCAGAAATTAAATCCCACCAATAGAGTTAAAGTCTATTGTATTTACAATTTAAAATGATATGATTGGATGTTCGTGATTTCATATGTTAATTAGTTAATTAAATTTTATATGCGTAATGTAAAAAGAGGATTAAAACATTACCTATAATATGTACAGTGGTACAAAGAATTATTCGTACACATTTTTATTAATATAGTTTTGAAATAATATAGAGTGTTTCACTCGATGTAGGGGGGTTTTTTTTTTGCTTCAAAATTTCAAAATTGACATTTGTTCTACGACTTTGATGATTTTCGGTGTCGTCTTTCGAATAAGACAAAAAAGAACAGAAAAATTTTTTTTTCCCTTAGAATTTGATTATTTTTAATAAAAATATTTCAACAATTAAGAGGGAGTTTGGCGGATTATAGTGTAGGAATTAATAGCTGAGAGTCTCACAGCCTATATGAGCGAAAATCGACTAGCATAAAGGTTAGAACGGGGCAAAACATATCATAAACAATTCTGTTTTCGTATTGCGGCTTCGAGTTCGAGTAGAGGTAGTAAATACTTTCGAATTATAGAGAGGGGTTCTTTAGTCAAATCCTAAAGTAGAAAAATTTCGAAAAAACTTCGAGTTATTGGAGGAACATTCGAGTTATCGAGGTTGCACTGTAATAGGTGCAGGGTTGCATAAACATCAATTTTCATGCAATACAAAAAAAAAATAGAAGAAAAATGGTAAAAAATGAGTTAGCGGGTATTGTAATATAAGCCATCGATAAATAAAACAATAATGCACACCTGTGTGCGCGCGCTACTAAACATTTTAGAAAATAGTTTTCAATATGGAATAAATACGTAGATTTTGTGTAACAACTTGTTTCCAACTACTAATTTTTACTGATTGACAAATAGAATTTTTAATTAAAATTCAATCACGTTCAACTACACATTCTCAAGGTTATTTAAGTTATATATGGTACCCGATGTATTGTACATTAATATAGAAATAGAGAGAGAGAGAGAGAGAGATAATCAACACAATGTTCGTTCATGTTATTAATTTAATAGATATATAGAAATATCCTAAATATTTAGTTAATTCAATGCAGCCAATTTAATGTTAATGATTAGGCAAGTCAGCGCACAGCAGCGCGTAAATAGAATTACTAATAATGAGTAATGGAATAAAAAAAATATGTAGATTTGTAATTTTTTTGTGTATGTATGCATGAGAGATAAATATGTAAATGTAAAGTAAAGTAAACGAACAGTAGGTCCACACCATATAATGAACGTGTCCTTAAATTTTTTTTTTTTTTTTAAATCGCACAATTGCAATTTTTACTGGAGACTATACCTCGACAATTAAAGCTAAAGACAAATACTCTTCTGTGTGTGTGTGTGTGTGTGTCGCGTTAGTATATTTCTTAACATAATCTGAATCAGAATACCTGACCCCTTATGCTGTGCTTCTATCTCGAAGAGGACGAAAAGGCGGCACACATACTCTGTGAATGTTCAGGCCGGAACCAATTAAGAGGCTTCGCCACCTAAAGAGGCTACGTTTCTACGACTTCAAAACGACATTCGACCGAATAATTCCTAAAAAATTTATTAATAACACCTAGCTAAAAGAGGACATTCAAACATCAGTAGGGACATCTACAGAAGATCTGTACAGCTGTCAGTGATGAAGAGTCAACAGCCCTCTGAAGCCACCCCTCCTAATCTAACCTAGTATTTATTAGGAATTAGTCATTTTCAAAGTAAAATTATGGAAATATTCTTCTGGTTCCTATATTTAGGTACTTTGAATATCTATCCAGAAACAATAACGGGCCAGGACATTTTGAATGGGAATATTTTGAAATGAATATATTTTGCAAATATATGTTTTTGCAAATTAAAGAGCTAACGATGATCTCAGTCCTGGGTCTGGGTGAATTTTTCAAATTGAAATTTAATTTCTATCGAAATTTTTGGTCATTTACAAAAATTCCTCCAGTATTTCTATTTCTAAATGTTATCAAATTAAATGTTCACATAATGCAGGACCATATTTAGATTCAAACCATTTTTTTTTTTTTTTTTTTTTTTTTTAATTTTTCCCAATTCAATAATCAAACCAAACAAAAATATTGTTTTACTTACAATATTTAGCCATATTTTCTTCGTCTCCCATTTGTCTGTCGTAAATTTGAATTTTTATGATTACGTATAAAATGTAATATTGGCACAAATGTACTGTACATATAGGTACATTAGGGTGGATTATTTTTGTATGGAGATTTTTCGATTTGATATTTGCCAAAGCCCTGAGGTGGCGGAAAACTGGTGTTTGTAGCCTAAAAATCTGAAGTTTTAAAAATTTTGTGCAAAAAAAAAAAAAATTATATTGGATGATCTCCGCGACCCCGTTCAAAGGTCAAAATTTTGTAGTTTTTTTAGTTTTTGACCTATAACTCTTCAACGAATAATTTTAGCTGAATTTGATGTATGACAAAGTTATAGGTTTAAGGTTATAGGTTATATATTGATAAAGTTAGTTGAACTAAATCATGACATTTTATATTTAAGTCTATCTAAATAATTGTAATATGAACATAAACATAGACATGTTTGATATCATTTTATAGGTAATTTAATAACCTATAACCTTTGTCATACATCAAATTCAGTTAAAATTATCTGTCAAAAAAGTTATAGGTCAAAAACTGAAAAAACTACTAAATTTTGACCTTTGAACGGGTCGCGGGGACCATCCAATATAATTTTTTTTTTTTTTGCACAAAATTTTTAAAACTTAAGATTTTCAGGCATCAAACACCAGTTTTCCGCCCCGCCAGGGCTTTGGCAACTCTCAGTTTTTAAAAAGCGATCCACCCTAATTGTACATATGGTATGTATGGTAAAAGGGAAATTACTTCCATTAAACCAATCAACATAAATGATTTTTTGGTTTTTTTTTTTTTGGGTGTACTACTCTGTTGGGCGGAAAAATTGCGGCCGCATACATACATACATACATACATACATACATATGTACAATCGTCAGGCACGCATTATGGATATGAACTTCTTTTTCGAACTAAGACTGGTTTTTTTTTTTTTTTTTTTTTTTTTGTGTGTGGTTTTCTTTCTTTATTCTATTCATAATATGCAAATGTACAAAAAAAAAAACAAAAATCAAAAATTATTTATTATATAAATGTACGACCTAAAACAAGTGTATAAATATAGTGAGGCCAGAAGGTTTTTCTCACAACACATCTTTAAAAGGAAAAATTATTCAAATCTCTTTAAATCTATATTATTTATAAGATGAGACATTCCAAAGATCTGGTTGCAATATAGTTTTGACCTTAGAGACGTTTATTATGTTTTATGGCGGGTTGTCATCGTCATAAGATTTTATTTGAAATGTTTTTTTTGTTTGTTTTTGTTTTTTCCTTGATAAATATTTCTTAGTAGTTTTACAATGAAAATCGTACATTATTGATGGGGGTATGTTCAGGACTCTGTACAGATTCGGTACACTTCAATTATCATTCATTATCTACGAATTGTTAAAAAGCCATTTTCATGCCATTCCACTCAGTTTTTCCACTAACGTTCTAAGAACGTTCTCGGTTTCTGCTGTAATATCTATTGGTCTTCCTTTAGCTCATAAGGGGGCGGGGGGGGGGGTAGTTGTTTTTGGTTTTTAAATTGCCAAAACAATCACCTTACCCCGTTCTCCTCTAATAGAAAATGGAATTTTTTTTCGAACTACAGTAAGTATTCGAAAGAGTGACAACTCGAAAAAATCGGGCATGTTCACATTTGTGAGGGATTCACTGTGACAAGGGCGAAGTTCCTAAGAAAACGGACAAAAATTTCTGCAGCCATCCTTTACTTGATCGGAATGAAATGTTCAAAAAAAAAATTGGTCTTCACATTACTAAATAAATCACTCTTTCGAATGTTCACACTATCGAATGTTCACACTTTCGAATACTTACTGTATACACATTTATTGGAAAGATTTTCTTAAAATATGGACATCTTATCGTTGACCCCGAATTTAAAATTCTCACTGTTCGAAATGTGGTCGCGTTGGTCATTGGTCAAGAATCGCTAAGCTGAATTTTGGTGTGTGTGTGTGTGTGTGTAGGTAGAATCATTCTTCTTTTTTTTTTATAGAATCAAGAGTTGTTGAGGGGTTAGTTTCCGTTCATATAAAATATAGTCAATGTCATCTCTTTTATTTCCATAATTATACGAATTGTTTGTGTAACAAAAACGATTGTTTAGAATTTAGATAACCGGAAATAATCCACACATATACATATACATACACAACATATATGTATATAAATTAAACTATGACGGAAATACACATTTTAGCAAATAAACAATTCGCTTTTGGTCTATAGATTCATTAAATTCGTATTCATTAATTCTATTCTTAGATTTCTGTTCTATAGGGACTCTATAGGGAACTAGACTTCTTATAATAAGTCAATCAGAAGTGTCCGCAATTTATTAACAAAAAAAATAAAAATTATTGTGTATTCGCCCCAATTAATCATAAATTAATGTTTTGCATTGCGTCATAAATTAAAAATTTATATTTAGCCTAGTTTTTTTTTTTTTTTTTTTTTTTTTTTTTTTTCATAACAAAATGAATAACAATATGAATAACAATTGCATTATTTCCGGTGATGCATATAAATGCAATAAAAAAATGAATAACAAAACAAAGGTGCAAATGGAAAATAATAACAACCGACCGATTACTTTGTTCCTTCTATTAATAAATGTCTCTACATCTACATATACATACATATACATTACATACATACAACCGCTAGCCATTGTTTCTATGTTTCTTTCTTGAACCATAAATAAATATATTGACTTGACTTGAAATTGATACTTTTGGTCCCGTTATTTTTTAATTTCTATATTAAAAATCCATTGCATCAGCATGATTTAGGACAATCATATACATAAATGATTCTCTATCTCTCTCTCTCTCTCTCTCTCTCTCTCTCTTTCTTTCTTTCTGTACCACACTAACAATAACTAGGCCCCGGGAAAATTAAAGATGAACGATTTTTCTTTTAGTCTACTTATCCGGGCCCCTTACCTTAGTCAAAATTATCAAAAATATTACCGAGTTTTTTTCGTATTTTGCTTCAATTTTCCATTAAAATTGCTAACTCCCATAATGATTTTCCTAAACGCCATCTTGAAAATGCTTGGCTGTGCTGTAGAAACAGTGACGTATCGTCTTAGGGATAAATATTGAATTTTTTATATTGCAATAGGGTTAGAACCTCTAAGAAACTGTTGGAAAGCTGAGTTTCTCAGAATATGTTCCCGAAATATTCCTCTTATCATTCGATGCATGCTATCAAAATCTTTATTTTATGGGAATAATAGAATACATCCTGTTTCTGAAATGTTAAGTACAGTCTGACATTTTTTGTTGTTGTTATAATGTCATTATTTAGACTGTTTTGGAATTGCAATCCAACCACCCGGCCTCAGATTCAACATTCAACATACCCAGAAACAAACAAAAAAACATTTCATGTTTCATCTGCCCCAGTGGGTCTTGAACCTGGGACCTCCCCCCCCCCGCTCCAAAGACAAACCATTCAATACACTGAGGCAGATTTGGTCGGTAAATTTTCCGCATTTCAAACAATTATTTAGGAATTTTCACACAATGAACTGTTTTTCATTTTATTTCCTTCCGTTTTTCCATCAAATCTTATTTATCATCCATATCCATATATAGTTCGGGTGAAAATATTAGAATTTCCATTGTAATAATAATTATTAGGTACAGTTACAGTTTATTGACACAAGTCAATTGACATGTAGTGATTTCAGTGCACATAAGATGGAATTACTTAAGTACTAGTTTTACAATTCTTTTTCTTGTGAGAACAAAGAGTTCGCGATGATTTCCTCTACATACCATCAATCTTGGGGGGTTTTTTGTTTCTTTGTGTGTGTGTGTGTGTGTGTGTATAGCCGATGCCCTAATAATGTAAATATAGACACGGGTCCACCATCATCATTATTGTCATCATCATTATATAACAGAGAATGCATCGTATTAGTTAACTATAGAGTTAATAAGAAATGTTTCTCATTACTTTTCTACATACTTATTATGTATTATGTACATATCTAGAGATGATGAAGAAGAAGAAGAAGAAGAAGAACAACAACAACAACACCAAGTAAACATTAAGTCAGTTGCATCGCTATATTACATCCATACAAGCGTGCAGTTTCGTATATATGTACGTACAGTGAGTCACAGTGAAAAGCATCCAAAACTATTTTATGAAAATATGAAAATAAAAGTCTTGTCTTAAGGGACGTTACATCTAACTGTAAATTTCAAGGAAATCTAATTTTTCCGTGTAACCTTAATGGACAACATTTCAAGATTATTTTCTGTAAATTTCAAATAAATCCGATAAAAATTGACGAAGATATACCCCAATTCAATGTTATACAGAACAATGTGTCTTTAGAGCACCTACTATGTCCTACCCTCCCGCCCTAGCTAGGAGAAGGCACAGAGATACTAGGTGACTACATCATAAAGAATCTAGAAGAGGTTTCTAGAAGGCGTAGTCTTGGGGGGTAACATTCGGAAATTCGCAACGGAGACGAACACATTTGACATAGACAACTGTGACTCTCTAACTGTTAACAATAGAGATTTGACATAGGACATCATTGTGGGATAGCTATGAACCCGTAAGCGGTCTATGCTGGGTGCATATGTAAGCACCCAACCACCCCCCCACCCCCTAACTTAACCGAACCTCTAACCGTCAACCGTTAAAACTACTTTTTAACATCGGTGAACAAGATATTTTGGAAACCACTGGACCGAATTAGGAAATTTTTGCAATTTATTTTCTAAATTCAATAATCTAGTCCTTGATGGTGGGTATTTTGTTTTGCGGTGCAATCAATTTGTTCACTTTGAGCACCCGCCATTTCTTTCCGATATAGTTTTCTGGGATTCCCAAACTCAACTAAATCGGTCCAGCGATTTCCAAAATATCTCGCTCACCGTAAACCCCTTTTTTTTTTGTTTTTTTTTTTTGTTGTAATCATAAAAAATACTGTTGGATGATTTTCACTGTGATTCACTGTACAAATTTTCTATGCACACACGTTGGTAGGTAACCAGGAGGAAGAATATATTTAGAAAATATGTGGTTTTGAGCTCACTCAACCAAACTACTTTGTTTCCCGTTATGGTTTATTATATATGAAGAAATAACAAAAAAATTATTCAAGAAGATATAACAACAACAACAACAACAACAACAACAACAAATATATATTCACCGTCGTTGCCTGAAAATTAGTTACACACAGCCAACAAATGCAGGAATAATAATTAATTAAAAAAAAAAAAAAGAAGAAAAACAAAAACACAACAGAAACGCAATAAAAAAAAGGGCGACGACGACAAAACTACAAATATACCAGATATGGTACCAACTGATGGTATACGCGTACCAGAGGGAACAGGTCATGGTTGAAATAATTAAAGGAAAAAAAAACTCTTTTCTTTTTAGTGTAGCACAGCGACTGGCTACTGTTTTGTACAAAATCAATTGATCCCTTCAGGTTTTTGAACCTTTTCTTTTACACTTTTTTTTTTTTTTTTTTACCAAAGACCAGCAGCCATTTTGAATTGCATATAATTATTTTTGTTTTTTTTTTTTTTTTTTTGCTTTGTTAACCCTACATTTAAATTTAATGTGTAATCACCTGACTCTGTGCATGGGGTCTTGTTGCATCTGTTGATTGTTGGCATTAATGTTGATTGTTGACATGCTGGACTACTGAATTTGTTGATTGTTGACTACGATTTGTTTTTTCTTTTTGTTTTTTCTTTTTTTACTTTGTTTGTGTGTGTGTGTGTGTGTGGTTTAGTGTTTGTTGATTGGATACGATATTATTAATTTCTGGATTGCATCTTTTAATTTTAATTATACTAATATAAATGAAATTTTTCGTTTCTTATATTTTGAATTAATTAAAATCAATTTTAGTGTGATTATTGAATTTCAAATTGAATTTTTATAAATTTTCCCGTAGGTTTTTTTTCTTCAAATTTTTTTCTTTTCTTTTAATTTTAATTCAACCAGACGCACATTGTTTGAACGATTTTTGTTTTCATTAGCATTTTATAAAAAGGCAAATTGCCAGCAGCTAAAATTAATTTCGAAAAGATAGAAAGAGATAGACAGGCGGCGATGGTAATATCTGGAATAGACAGTTAATATCTATAATAGACATGTAAACAAATACTTAATTTAAATTTTTATATATACAAATGTTATGTATGTATGTATGTATGTAGGTTAGGTGGTAGGTATGTATGTGTGTCTTAAATTAAAAAAAAAAAAAAAAAATATTAGAAATACAATCAATTATGATATTTGGCTCCATACCCTAATACAATACAATAAAATTCCTCTAATTAGGAATTCTATAAAGCAGACTTTCTATAATGCAGTCTTAATTATAGATTGTCTTCCTCTACATTCAGTACTGGTAGTGTCTGTTATTATAGAAATGAAACTGGATGATTGGAACAGTCAAAAACAAAAACAAATGACTGACATACAGAGCTGTGCCTAAATATAGGTGTAAGAGGCATATTTTGTATGAAAAAGTCCGAAATTCGGTAAACAAAATATGTATGTGAATTTAAGAAAAAAATGAAGATTTCTTTCATAGACCAAAAAGTTGTACGACTTAGCGTTATGGCGCTGCAATCAATTTTAATGAATTTCTAGGGTTTTTTCTCATTTACTCGAAAGGTAGTCGAAATATAGAAAAAATGAATACGACAACAATTATAGAGAATACAAAAATAAAGATTTTATTCATAGACCAAAAAGTTGTACGACCTAGCGTTATGGCGCTGCAATCAATTTTATTGAGTTTCTATGGTTTTTAATCATTTACTCGAAAAGTATTTAAATTACAAAAAAAATGAATATGACGAAAATGATAGAGAATGAAAAAATGAAGATTTCATTCATATAGTAGACTAAAAAGTTCCCCGAAATACCGTTATGGCGCTGCAATCAATTTTATGTAATTTGTATTCAATTGACCCAATTGTACAGACAAAATTGACACGTACAAAGTTGTAAATAATAAACAAGTACACGCATACGGGTATATTATAATCGGCGTAGACAATTTTTCCTTCTTTACTGTTTTTTTTTTTTTGCACAACACGATATCCTTTAAATTCTGCAACTGTTCTTATTTCCCTTCCATATTTTCAGAAAATATTTGCATTCGAAAATAATGAATAGATTTTTCAGTTATCAACACAAGTATAGGCGAAATTACTGAATTTTAACTTTTTCATACAAAATATGCCCTTAGACCTATTTTTTTGCCACAGCACTGTATATATGTACAAATTATTTTTATTTTTACTTTAAATAAAATTTTTTTAATATTCTTCAAAGAAAAAATTCCTCTAATTCAGACTTTATCTAATTAAAAATGACCTT
>JANSTT010017180.1:0-18127 GCA_026745375.1 Platyura marginata | reverse complement strand
GGCGCTGCAATCAATTTTATGTCATTTTTAGGGTTTTTAATCAATTTACCCTTTGTACAGACAAAATAGACAAATACCAAGTTGTAAATAATACAAATATTCATTCGGGTATATTATAATCGGCGTAGCCAATTTTTTCTTCTTTACTGGTTTTTGGCTGATTTTTAAAAAATAACACAATTTTGAACATTCTTAAAATAAAAATGTATATGGACCTTAAAATGATAACTTCTTCCAAAAATTTCATTTAGCAAAAAAATGCTAAAAATTTAAAATAATGTAAAAATACAAAATTTTAAAATCATATAATATGATATTTTAAGAAAGCTCAAAATTGGGTCCCTCCTTAAAAAACCATCACCACATCAATAATTCTCACGAGTTGCCACTGATTTTTTTACATAGATATAGTCATGTACATGCATAGGGATGTGAGTACATACCTACCTACATTGTATTGTATATACACATGCATAATACAGGTAACCCTCATAAAACGCGGTACACATTTTTGCTGTTTATTTTTCTATAAAATGTGCTGCTATAGAGAATTAGTCGAATTAAATGAAAACCATTGAACAACTAATTTTTTTATTTTAATTTTTTTTTTATAATTGAAAAAAATAGCTCATTTATTTGATTTGTAACGTTACCGTACATTTTCTATGAATTCCTTGTCTCGTATAACGTGATTTGTATAACGCGGCATTTTTGTGAAACCTAATTTCGCATTATAAGAGAGTTGCCTGCATGTACTGTACATTGTACATATATAAGTAAGTCAATTAAAATTGAAAGTTTTCATTTTTTATCCCTACTCTTTTAAAATCATTTTTCAAAAATTTGTCGTTCAAGATGCCCCCTTATTTAGTATTTTAGTGCTACACAATTTTTCCACCCTTATAAGATTTTAAAGAAAAGCCTAAAAATTTGATTAAATGAAATTTTGTCATACATACAAATGTTATTTGACAATTTTAACGTACCTTATATTATACCTATCTACAAATAATTAATAAATTATTTATGTAATTAAAAAATTTAAAATTCTTCATAAATAAATTAAAATTTTTTTTTTTTCTCAAATAAATATTCTGCGCTGATGATGGTATACGGAATACGTGCAATGCTAAAGCTTTTCTAACTACAGTCAGGACCTTTTTTAATATAAAACTCAAATTTACAGACAGATTTCAGAGTACACCGCACCCTAAATCCTTTTGAAATCTAATTTAATATTTATGTAAACCTTCATCATACCGTTAAACAAATGCGTATGTATATGTATATAATGTATACTCGAAATTTATACGCAGCAACAACAACAACAACAACAACAACAACAACAACAAAAAAACAACAAAATAAAAAAAAAAATTAAATACATTTTCCATGTTGAACTCTTATTTTGAAGGAAAAATTTGATATGTTAATTATAATTGTTGGTTAAATCATCAAAATGTATTTATAGTATATGGATGGTTAGGAGTACACACAATGTGTACGTGTAGGTACGTTTACTGAATAATATGATGATCGAGTATATAAAAATCATTATTTATCATGTACCGACCCGATGCCATATGGGAATCGACAAAACATAATATTCGCAGATGATAAAAAATTTATGGCAATTCTTTCTACATATATAGAATGGGGGTCTCAACCGCGAAGAAATATTTTAATATTTAAAGAACATTATCGAAATTAATTATTAATTATGTATAGGAAAACAATAATCATTTCCATATAGGTACCTACATATATATTTCTTTGTTTGTTTTCTTTTTTATACGCTACTAAAACTAATAAAAGTGTAAAATTCATTATTGCGGCTCTTGTTCATACAGCCTTACAAGTAGGTTGAATTTATGTATATTACTTATGTAGGTATAATAATAATACCAATGAAATGTCGCATATCGTGCAAGTAGATATTGTTTGCGTTTGGCGCATTATTATTATTAGGTTACAGGCCGTTTGAAAATCCATTTGTATGAAAATGAATAAACGAAAATTAAATTCAATATTACAAACAATTTTTTTTTTTATTCTCACGAACTATACATACAATGTCAAAAATCAATATAATAATCAGAAACAGTCCGTTCCCATTTCCATTTATATATAGTTCGGTAGATATAAATAATTTTTTGCTAATGTTTTCAAATCTAAGTTTTCTTTTGCGTTCGAACTTTTTAGACTCCTAGTTAGGGGCTGTTCATAAATTACGTAACGGTCCTAGAGGGGAAGGGGAATTGAAAATTTGTTACGATTTGCTACGGTGGTGGCGGGGGGAGTTTATCAAAATGTCAAATTTTCTTCTTTTTTATCAAAAAATTACTTACACTAAATATTTTTTCTGGATAAATTTTCATTAATTTGATAAATTAACCTAAAAGGATCTATTCAATCAAGGATCATTATAATTATAACTGAATTTACTTTCCACAGTAGACACTAGGTCTAGTGATTAAATAAACTTTACTATTATCGAGATAACTTCTATTAAAATGAATTTTGTTCATAGCAATTTGTTACGAGGGGGGGGGAGGCGTTTAAAAATTGCGTTATGTAATTTGTGAATAGCCTCTTAAGTTAGTGATTAAAGGACGAATTCCTTAAAGAGTTAAAGTTCCTAGGCCACTAGTTGAGGCTCTTTAGATTTCCTTTTTTATTGCATATGATTACCACTTTCCTTGGCGATTCCTGCATCATATTGTCTGTGGCATCGTCAATCAAATTTTAGCATTCCCTTAGCAAGTTATAAATTAATAATTCGTTCTAAATTGTGTTAGTCTATATGGGAGGGAATCTACTATTTATAAGGTAGATTCTGAACCACCCGCTTTTCTAGGTCAAGTACCGGGCCCGACAAAAAACCATTACAATATTCGTCTCAATAAAAACTACTGAGAAATACTTGTCAAGGCCAGGATTCGAACTGAGGATCTTCTGTTTGGTAGTCTGTAGTCATAACCACTGATCTATCAATGGGATTTTTTAAACTTCTTAAGCCGGGTCTAGACAGGTGGTTATTTATCGTGCGCCTTTTCAGAACATGCACGTGAATGTTGAAAATGCATTTACACTATAGAACGAAAGAAGTGCGCTCAGGAAAAACAAGCAATGACATTAATGAGCATTAAAAAACTTGCATAGGGTATTTAGACAAAGAGTTTTTTTGGATGATTAGAAATAAAAAAAATAAAATCACCGAAATTTACAAAGTAAATTTAATTCCCAAGTAACACAAACTTAATTATTAAAAGCTGTTATAATACAAAATAAAATCGAATTTTTTGAAAAAAAAATCTAGCCGGATAGATTTTTATTTCCCCAGAGGGAAAACGTGAATTGAATGTGTGCTTGACGTTTAGTTTAGATGATGGGTTGCTGCATACAATTCAATTACACGTGAGTTTTTTTCGTGTTGCGCACATGTTAAAGAGAAGCGCGTGCGGAAAAACTCCTCGTCTAGACCAGCGGTTCCCAAATGAGGGGTCGCGACCAAAAATTTAGGGCCACATGCAACTAAAATTGTTACCACTGGTATACTAATTGGATCTAATCTCATCATTGTCATCGATGAAAAATTTTGAGAAAAGCAAAAAAAAAAAAAAACTGTGATAATTCTGCTGTCAAATTTTAAGTTTTTGCTTAGATTATACTACTTTGACAAACTGTCAAACGACAACACTGAGTGTGAAATCATTTTCTTCATATATTTTGAAGTACAAAATCTCTTTTGCTTGACTCTATATGAAAATGCTAATATATGTACATATTTATAGGAAATAGGATATATGAAGGCATGCCAGATTTACAAAATGCCTCGGGGGGACAGAAGAAAAAACAAACAAAAAACCACAATTTTAATTTTTGGTATATCTTAATCTTATCTAATAGGACCATCTTCAATGATATAAAATCAATTCATTAAAATCAATTAAGCACATTATTATCAAATTGTAAATAAATATTACACTATTATAATCTTCAAGATTGCAAAAAAAAAAAATTAAAAAATTGTATAATTTCAGTCAGATTGAACGATTCGTTTATTTTGAAAGTGGCCCAAGCCTAGTAAGGAAAGCAAGATATTGCCCAAAGCAGACTATTTATCTTGGATTGTAGGAGAACATTTTAGAAGGGAGATGAGGGAATTTTGAGGCTAATGGGCGACGTCTACCATCCCTGGATATATTATGATAATCGTTCTGAATCGTATACAATACCTATCAGTATCAGTATCAGTGTTAGAAAATTAATATAGTACTACCTATGTATGCATTCAATTAAGGCAAGTAAACCAACTTCCATTCAATTAATATGCTAAACGAACGTTATCTTTCCACTTCTTATTCTCATCGACTGTTATTGTATATGATATCTAGATATTTTCGATCGATCGCCGTTTGTTGATATTTATACATAATGTACGTATATGACGGGGAAAGATACATATGAGTTGCAAAAGTCAAGTATATCTTGTAAAAATTTTTATTATCTGTATTTGTAAGCCCTTAAATGTTTAGTCTGAATAATTTTCCTCTGATAGGTAAGGGCTACATTGATCTTCATTATTCGACATAGTTTTGACATAAAGGTGCTACATAGGCGGATTTTTTTGGCATTCGTTTTGTCAAATGAGAATGTGTGAGTGAATATACAATTAATTGTCAATTTGGGTTGAATTTTTATTAACTTTAATAAATTTTAATCCATCCCTTCAAATTTAATTACAGAAATAAAAACCAAAAATAATTAAACAACAGAAAGAAAATCCAAACAAAACAAAAGCAAAGAAACTGAAACCGACCACAGAAAAAATGGCACAAATTGTTTACATGGATAAGTATGTAGATATGTCATTTTTGCGCCGATATCTGTAAAATTTTTCTGTGCAACACGTCCCTTACCTCACTACACCAGTTTCCCCCTCAGTCTGAAAATTTTGACACTTACCGGATACCGGTCGAATAAATCCCTGTGTAGCATTTGCCATATAGTACAATATAGTAAAATATCTCTAATTCGAATCTCGGTCTGGAAAATATTTTTAAAAAACATTCCGGTCTAACAAAAAAAAACTCCGGTCTTCTATCGGTTTGAATCAGTCTATTATTGGAGTAATAATGTTGTCTTTCTATTAAGGAAACTTACTTGAACAAAGTGGGAACGAAGCGAGCAAATAAATAAACATTTTTATGCATAAATTTGCTATACCATAAGTGGACGTAAAACAAGCGGAAGAGCACAGAATTCTTAACCCTAAAGAGTGTAAAAGGGGCCTGTCATTTGGCCGCTTTGTAGCCAAACAAACAATAAACGTTCTAATAGCTGTCATGAAAAGCAAACTATGACTAGTTGATCGGTTGATCGGTGTAAGTAGATAGATAGATAGATAATGTATCAACCTACTCACTCAGTTCAGTTGTGCATTTTCCTTCAATAATGCTCTACTTTTGAAGTGTAGCTGTACAGTGTACACATTTATGAATAATTTTATTCAACACAACAATAAAGCAATTTTTTTGGATTTTTTCAATTCTCAATTTTAAAGAATGATGGCGCGATTAGACTTAGAAATTGCAAGTAAAAATACGATATTATTTGTATTGTAGTAAGAGGTTTATAAACAGGGCCTGACAGGCCCCTTTTGTGCTTTTTTCGTACTCTTTAGGGTTAAACAGTTGAATTTTATTTGTCAAACAAACTAATTGCAGCAGAACGTTATTTGCCAGAAATGTATTTAGCAGAACTTACAATTTAGTCTAATTCTAATGGCTTTGAGATAATGTGGTTTTAACATGGTTAAAATTTGAATTGAAAAAGTTAGAGATATTGGGTAAATTATAAATTGAAGCGATATTGGCAGATAATGAATTTAGATTATTTGTGATTATGATTTTTTTTTCAATTTTCAATATTTAGATTTGTATAGTAAGCGAAAATACTTTTCTCTCATACATTACAATATTACATACATACATGCATGCATATGTATGCAGGCAGCCATCAACACGCACACACACACACGTATTAAAATGTCTAACCACACATAACACCACAGTTTAATTGACGATTTACGTTAAAGAATAAAATTAATAGTATTTTAAATGCCTCTCGAAAAATAAACAAATTCAATATATAGAAATGGAAAGAGATAGAAATAGCAAAAAAATTTTTAAAAAATATTTTGTCGACATTTATAACATGGTCGGAGTGTCAAAATTGATGCTGATAGCTTAATTTGAAAATTTGTGTAGGAATGTGCGTGTATATAACTACAATTTAACATTTTTATATTGTTCATTTCATCTATATACTATATATGCGAGTTAATAAGATTTGAAAAGAATCTTAATTTTCGAAACATTAAAATAACTGCGGTAATTTAATGGTAAAACATTTTCTTTTATCTTTAAACTAATGTTGACGTATTTATTATTATTTTTATATATTACAAAACATATCGTGTTTTAAACGGATTTTGTAAATATTTATGTAAAGTTATGGAAAATAGTTTTTAATTTTGTTTATACTTTCGGGCTCTAGCATATCATCTTATCGGAAAAATAATTTTCGCACATCCTCATCACAAAAAAAAAACCAAAAAAACAAAACAAAACAAAAAACTTTTTAATTTATGTTTATGTCAATATAACCAACCACACCATATGTATTAATATTTTTTTTTTAAAGTTAATAATTTTTTAAATTTTCTTAAAATTTGACCGCACACGGAAAATAATTAAAAGGAAATTCCATCAACAGTAGCAGCAACAACAACAGCAATAGCAGCAGCAGCAGCAGAAAACGCGCTGCTGGCACCGACAAAAATCACCTACTATACTATGTGTGCTTCAAAGTGGGTTGCGAAAATATGTTCCAACAGAAAATTTGTGGAAAAATGAGAAGCGATATAGCTAAATTTGTTTATATAAAAAAGATTCTTGAATGAGAACTATTCTAGAGCGCATGCGGGGCATACATTGTGGGTTTTCAGTTATTTAATTTTTTTTTTTTTTTGATTTTTTTTTTTTTTTGAGAAATTGATAATGGGCCGTAATGTGTCTTTGAGTAATTTCGTTGATTGCAATATTCTTGATTTTTGATATAAATATAATAGACATTCGTAAGCGATGCGGTATGTAAATAAATTATTATATACACGTTAGATAGATTTCTATCTACTTAAACTTAAACTGGTATATGTTTGAGATGGTATCATGAAAAGAGAACACATAATAAATAAAATACAGTGCTGCAGAGATAAATTGTCGCAAATATATAAATATTTTATTGGTAAAAGTGAGGCTATAATTGGATTTGAAAAGTTTTAAGGTACGTAGATCCTAGATCGTACATTACATAAATAGTTAATGTTCACTAATTATTACTTTAATATTTTACTAAAACCAAAACCTTCGACCATAAATCTCACCATCAAATTGTTTTCCACAATAATAAATTCTGTATTTAAGCAATGTGTAAAGGAGTGGTTAGTATATCTTTTGTAATGCTTTATGACAGTTGACGTTAGCCTAAATAATGTAGCTTTTCGAATTCTATTTTAAAAATAAATTAGAAGCATTTTTTTTTTAAAGGGAAAATTCTGAATTTTTTTTTTTATTTAATCAAAAATTACTGAAAGAGAGCAAAACAATGATTGTACTCTCTGAGAACTGAAATACAATGCGCAACTTGTCAACCACTTCCCTCCCAAGAGAGATAATGAGGGCCATTTTCTTTTAAACTCAATCGTACTTTTTGTGCCTAAGGTTCCTTACTCTGGTTCTTAATACCCGTATGATGTTAATAAAGGGTATTATAACTTTGGTACAGAGTTTGTAACGCCCCTTAATACTCATCGTAGAAAATTTTAACACCATTGTCTTTCTCGTGAAATTCTAAGTCGAAATATGCTTGTCCGTCCGTCAGTCTGTCCGTGATCAAGATTCCGGCCAAACGACTGAAGCCAGAAAGCTGAAATTTGGACAGTTTATTATGTAGTCATATGTAGAGTAAGATCTCTATTGTTTTTGGAGCAAATCGGACAAAAAATAGGGGAAGCTGTGGTACAGTGTTCACCTAATTTTGATATAATCCATTCATTTACTCGACAGATAGTCGAAATGTAGAAAAAATGAACATGACAACAATTATAGAGAATACAAAAATGAAGATTTCATTCATAGACCAAAAAGTGGTCCAACCTACCGCTATGGCGCTGCAATCAATTTTATTGAATTTCAATGGTTTTTAATCATTTACTCGAAAAGTATTTAGATTACGAAAAAATGAATATTATAAAAATGATAGAGAATAAAAAAACTAAGATTTCATTCATAGACTAAAAAGTTCCACAACATACTGTTATGGCGCTGCAATCAATTTTATGTCATTTCGATGGTTTTTAATCATTTGTATTCAATTTATCCAATTATATTTATTATACAGACAAAAAAGACACGGAAAAAGTTGTAAATAATAAACAAGTACGCGTACGGGTGTATTATAATCGGCGTAGCCAATTTTTCTTTCTTTACTGGTTTTTATTTGTTTTGTAGTAAGTTTTGCTTATAGGTTTTTTCCTTCTTCTATATACACATTTTTAGTAAAAAATGTCCTTTTTCGTGTTACATAATTGGGGTGGGGGTTCCCATTTTTGACTCACGGTTAATCCATTAAATTAAATTACTTTAAGATAGGCATATGTTGTGTGAATTCGGAAGAAAATTAACAATACAAAAAAGCTTCCAAATAATCACACCCCCTCCCCCATAACATAATTACTATATAAAGTCCATTTTTATTATGAGTGAACGGCACTTGGCAGCCTTTTTTTCATTTAATCGTAATTAAATTAATTGTTTTTAGATTATTAAAGAAACTCTGAATTCGATGTAAATATGTAGATAGTATTGATTCTATAATCAATATTAGAATATTGAACAAAACAATTTCAAAAACTACCAATTTCCATTCGATCCATTTATACAGGGTGATTCACTTGATATACATAGTTCAAATTCATATTATGAAAAAAATTCCACTAGACTAGACCCATGTCCGGAAATGGACCTTTGCCCAAGTTTTAGCAACCTGAACGTTTTCCGTTACTAAAATCAATTGATTCACCGAAATGCTTTTAACTTTCGTATTTCATTTCATGCTTAGAGGAAAGAAAATTGTCCAAGCTACAAAAAATACGTAATTATTTTTTTGCTGTGGAATTCATAGTTTTTGTGCTACTGTCAAAAATGTTGCCAAAATCTATAAATTTTTCAGAAAGTTTAATTTTTCTCAAAAAATTCGCTTTTGTTTTTCTTTTTTTCTCTCCTGTTAGTTTGGTGTGTTATAATAATTAATACCTACAAATTGCCTATAGAAAGTTTTTATCCAGCATCCATAGTTCTCATGTTTTAACTCAATTTGACGTTGAAATTAATCAAATTTTATTGGTTTACAATTTTCTTTTCTCAAATCATTGACATGAAATAAATCGGTCGACTTTTACCGAAGTTATAAGCATTTCGGCGAATCATTGAATTTCTGTAACCGAAAATGTTTAAATAGCTAAAACTTGGGCAACGGTCCATTTCCGGACATGGGTCTAGTGGAATTTTTTTCATAATAATAACCCATCCATAAACTCTCTATGCGTTTGTACTATACCAAATGAATCACCCTGTATTTAAAAAAGGCTGCTAAGTGACCTTCAATAACCGTAGTTTTAGTGGAATTAGCTTGTTGGGGGAGTAAAAGAATGGACAGAGATAATAGATTCCAAATAGTTATGCCGGTAACGAATTGTTTGAAAAAAAAAGATCTCAAATTATTATGCCTACCAAGTGGCTCAGTATATTGAGGAGGGTGTCAGAAGGGTGTACATTAAGAAGGGTGTCAGGTGAAATGGCGAGCATTTGTAAGGTTTCCAGAAGAAACACCTCAAGTGGTGGATTTCTACACACACACAAAATAGGATGTCGTCATATCAATGAGATAAAACTCATGGTTACGAAAACCTTTTAATTACCTATGTATATAGGAACAAATCTAACGTGTTGTGTGAGATCTGTCTGTAATAGATTGTATAGTACCACTAAAATATCAAATGAGAGCGAAAATAATTAACTATTCTTGAGAAAATTTAATACGGCAAAAAAGATGTTCTAAGATTTTGACCAAAATCTGCATTCCTTTTTTAAGAAAAACATGTGGATAAGTAATTTTTTTATGTCACATTCGCATACTCTATCTACAATTTTGATTGATTCTTATATTTATAATTATTTTACAAGGCTTTTAACTATTGTAGTGTATAAGTGTATAACATAAGTCAAATAGATATAGTCCAAATTATCGAGCACTTCATAGAATTTTAGATAAATGAAAAATCAATTAATCTTTCTCTTTTAGTAGTTTCGCAATGTTACTGGTGCAGTGTGTGCACGAAAAACAGAATTAACATTTTACGATATAAAATAACTTTTGTTAAGAGTACGGGCGCAGGTTTATTACAATTTGCAATAATTATATGCACAAAAAACAAAAAAATAACGAAAACAACAATAATTTACTCACCATTTTGCCCTTCAAATTATGCAATTATTGTAGACAAAAAGAGTTGAAATTAGTATTGTTTTTGTTCATCAAATTAAATTCCACAAACTTACCATGAACAAGAACAACAGCAGCACCAACAAAAACAACACGGTTTCTGTGATTGAGTTCGTTGTAAGGGGCCTACATTTGAGGTCTCTTGGGGTCCACTCAGTGCTGAATTCAATGGACCCCCTTGCGTTCCAGAGCCCATGCCACGGAGTCGACACCCCGCTGGCAGCTCTGATACGCTGCAGGACATCCTATATATATATATATTTATTTTTTTAAAATAACTTTTAACTTTAAATTATAAATCAATAAATAAAATAAACTACTGGTTAAATTACTAAAATATGTACTTACAAAAAGAAGTTGTTCAGAACAACTTCTTTACGAATCCAGTACTATTTTAATTGGGGTGACTACAGTCCCCCGATGGACCTCAAACGCCATGCCCCTCCGATGATGTATTACTGAAACAATTTAAAAATTAAATCAAATTTGTGATTATGCAAAATTAAATAAATGATATGAGATGCTATGGGAATTACTTCTGTAATATCGAAAGTTAAACAATACTTTTTAAATATATTTTAGAAAAAACCCGAACCAAAATTTTCCTTGCTGTATTCTTGGTAAAATTAATTCTGGGTGAATATCTATTCCTATAAAACTACCCGCACGGCTGCTTATTAATGTTTGATAAATGTTTAATTTATTTCTACATATAGAGAGATGTAACAAATTATGTTTCCATTTAAAATTTCGATCAAGTGTGGATAAACACATAGAAGAAACATTTTTCTTTTATGTTCCTTGAGACGAATATGTTTCTGAGTATTTTCAAAACATTACCCGCATTTGTTTCCATGTGTTTCTGCTGTATTTCGTGGTTGCTATTTTCTGTTCACGCAGAAAATGTTTTGTTTATTGAAATAGCGCAATTACAATTTTATATTGGAATGCAATCGAATTATATGAAGGAACGGTTCATTCAGGCATAAAATAATGTTGATGCTTTTTGTAAACGAAAAATGAAGAAAACTCAGTAGGAAGAGGGCCGATTTAGTGAACATTTACTTCCTCAGATTGTATTATCGACAGGTATGAATTGTCCTATCAATTCAATTAATGGTCAATTAATAAGTTGAATATCAGTTCCTTATTTTTAATAGTACTGTAATAGTACCTAATGATGATTTTCGAAAATGTTTTTATTCTAATAATTCGACGGATTTTGAAAGAAAAAAATGAATGTATCTACAAAAACCATAAATCACATGAATACCTAGGTATACATATTTTAAATTTGGCGGTTAACAATCTTTCCACCCATATTGATATCGTTCACCCTATTTTTTATATTGGTAGGTATTTATTAGCCAAAATAAGAAATTAATTTATTTAAGTATCGTCTATACAAGATCTTTGTACTCTAATCGCCTCCCCCACTTCAATTCCAATTCACAATAGCAACATTTTGATTCATTGAGAAAAATATTCTTTGACTACTCCATGATGATGATACATATCCCTCTTCCAATTATCCATCCATCCATCGCTATTCGATTCGCGTTTGTACATGCGGTCAATAACATTGCCAGTGTCTCTCCTCCCAAATATCACAATAGTGCTATGAAAAACTCAAGAAAATTTATTTGAAAAACTCATTCTCCATTCCGTTGTGTATACCTCTCCTCTATATCGTCTATCTAATATACAAAAGAAAGAGCAGCACCGTACTCGTTACACGCGCACTCTATATACAATGGTGGAAAATTCTCCAACACATTAAAATAATGTACTGCGAGCTCTATTATTGAGAGAAAAGTCACCGCTGTGTATTATTACTACAAAAGAGCGCCCAAAGAGCACAAAGACAGGAAAATTCGATTTTTTTTCCCTATTTTAATGGCCCCAATAATTAGCCAACAATTAACTTTGATATTGTAATTATAGGATTTTCGTGTTTTCAACAGTTTTCCATATTAAAAAAAAAAAGAAAAGAAAATAGAAAAGATTTTCCCATTGAATATGTATAATAATAAAGCACACGGTTGTATGGTTATTGATTTTTATATAAAGTAACGATACAATACAATACAAGACGACAGAAACTATTTTCTTTGTATATGCATACATATCCATATGTACATACATATGTATGTATGTACATATATGAAGGCACAATGAAAATCTCTGTATGTAGAAAATACAAATTTACCAGAGATGATGGTTTTTCCATAGAAACCGTAAAGAAAATGCAATGTATTTGTCTATCTCTATAATACCTACTGGTTACACTGTTACAGGATCTACCCATATATCTATAAGCATCAATCAAATAATAATAATAATAATAATAATGATATATGGGAAAAAATCACCTGTGCCAGGGATAATCCAATTTTTTGTCTGGAACGTATCGCCAAATTTCCTATTTGATTGCCAACAATACTATTCAACATTCACTTGCACTAAATTCATCAATAGAACACATTTTCACACACCCCAAAAACTGCGATAAAATGAAAATGAAAATGAAAAAAAAAAAAAAAAATGAAGAAGAAAATCACACGCACGAATATTAAAACACACGGGGCACTTTAGGCGTTATAGAGAAGATGTACCTTTGACGTTGGTTTTTCTTTTTAATTTGGTTTTACTTAAAATTAAAAGATATTGGCCAAACAAAATGATAAATATTAATTTATTGACCCAGTTTGTTCACGGAAAGGCGTCAATTTTCCATGAATTTATTGCGGCGCCCAACTTCTTTGGTCGTGTATTAGGGCGAAACAAAAACCAATATGGCCGGAATACAAATATACACAAAATTGTTCGGTTTTTTTTTTTTACTTTATATTGTTTAAAAGAGAGAGTGGCTGACGGCGCGATGAGGAAAATTCAGAGGTTTTTCTATGCTACTTACTCTTTGGAAAAGTCACTTAACATGATTGTGTGTGCGAAAGTGCAAAATAATATAAATGTACTATTGGGAAAATAAATGGTACTGCTTTTTGGGGGGAAAAACGCATGCGCTTAATTTTCAGCTCGGGTAATACAATATTAATAAATGTGCGTTTTGGATATTTTGCGTATTTTCTTTTGGGCAATTTTTTTTTTTTTTGACAATAGAAACGTAATCATGATAGGCGCGGGAAATTTTGAAAATACAATTTTTGTTGATAAAATGTTTTGATGTTTTTTTTTTGTGCCAAAATTTCAAATTGAAAATAACAATTTGTCGTAAGAAAATCTAACTTGTAGGGCGTAAGTTGAATTTAAATTTAAATAATTGATCTCAATTATCCCACATTTTGGATATCGCTTGCAAAACCGTATAAATGTTTTTGATGTTGAACCTTTGCATTATAAGATTCTAAATATAATAATTGAGTGTATTCAGGCCATTTACCTTTTGTATTTACAGATGGTTTTTCAAAATAATTTCCAAATATGTACTTACCAAGAACCAGTGGCGGTTCGTGAGAATTATTGATCTAAAAAATTTACGTCATTTTGATGGAAGACAATGGAAAAAAATTGGGCGTTCACCGAACATCTTGACCCTTTTTAGATACAATTTTGAACTTTCTTTTAATATTAAAGATATGGTTTTGAAGAAGAAGCTTTTAAAACTTTGTATTTTTATGTTCTTTTGAATTTCCAGCATTTTTTGCCAAATAATTTTTTTGGACAAAGTTAAGCTTTTAAGTCCATACATTTTGAACATGAAAAGGTTAATCAACAATTTTCAAAAAGTTCTCTTCCATCTTCCATTTTTTTTAAAAATAGTCCCATAATGATGGGATCAATAATTCTCACGAGGCGGCACGCATTCTCCTAATATGCAATGGAATAAGTGCTTCCATATTTTTAAATTACTGATGCTACTTCCTTATATATCGGAACAATTCTTTATTAATTGAGTATAACAAATTACTTATCCAGCATCTAGGCAGTTTTTGTTTTGTATCAGTCGATCTGAAAATGATTGAAATCAAATCTTAACTACAAATGATTTTGTTTTGGACGGTAAATTTTCTTCTACAATACATTTATTCATATTTATGCTCAAAATCTTACTGATTAACTATCTCTAACAAACATAATAATAACCAACTGTAACTAATTATTTCGTCGGCCTAGAATGCAAACCACGTATCAATCAACATTTCCAAAATCTACTTTTTAATCGATATCGATGCATCATCCGTTTTCACATCGATTATCCCATCTCCATTACAGTCCTATTACCGGCGGTAATCTACCTTTATATAGGCGTCAAAACTGTATCAATAATTTTGAGAAATTCTTTATTTTCTTTCGTTTTAATAAGTAAAAATGGAAAATATAAGACCTAGATTCCAGCCAAAAAATACCACTTTCTTCGTCCGAAAGTGCTATTTGGAAAAAACACCAATTATAGTCTCAGAGGTCACTTAAAGGGGATACAAGATCTCATCCCTTTTATTGAAAATCTTAATAAAAGTTTAATCATTAATTATATAAAAAATATTTTATTTAGAAGACAAATTGTTTCTTCTTTGAAATCATTTTGTTCAGAATTATTCATAATTATGCGCTTGTCAATTTATGTCATAGTTACCCTTATTTTTTTGGTTTACCGACGGTAATGTCTGATCAGACATTTTTTGATAGCGGTAATGCACTTTTGATCGTTTTTATTACAAGAGTAAATTATCGTCGGTACATTACCCTGGTAATGGAGACGGGGTAGATATCGATTAAAATGTAGATTTTTGAAAAGCTGGTTGATACGTGATTTGCATTCTAGGCCGACGACTTTCTATATACAATTTATATTTCAGATATTTTCGATCCAATATCCATGCATTTATTTTAATCACACAATACTAGAAAAATATTACTAATTACGAAAAAAAAGCAAAAAAAACAAAAAAAAAATTATTAAGCAAATATGTTGTTAGTGTTATTGTTTAATAAAAAACTAGAACTACAAACATTCGATATCTATTCGAACAAACAAAAATCATCACGAACCGAAACTCTACTATTATGCAATGCAATTGTAATTTTTATAATTATCGTATGTATATCGTTGATGGAATTTGAGGTGCTAAGTAAACATTTTTAAATTTATTTTTTAATAAAGTTTATTTAATAAAAAATAATTTGTAATTGTGAATAAAATTCTTTTACGTATAAAGTCGAATGGTCGAATCAGCACCAGCCGATAGTACCCATGGCTGGGTGGGATGCCACACAACATCGAATACACCAAAATCATCATGTGGTTTATGGGTTTCTAATTTTTTCAATGGAACGATCAGTGGATTTTGTAGTAAATCACTAGAAAAGTAAAAATTAATTTACCATAAATAGTATTGAAATGTTCATTAATGGCCTATACCATACACTGTTGTTGCTCTGATATTTGTGGACGCTCAGAACCTGTTGTATAGACAAGACGTCTGCGAGGCGAAAAGAAATGTCTACAATCTTTTTAACTCACTGATGTCATTTTGCACAGTAATTTGAGGCATAAACACAACTAAAGCAAGTATAGCTCATGAAAATTCTCCCACACAAATTACAACTTTGTGTTTTACACGAAAGTGCGAAATGTGATTCAAGAATAGTCGTGTGGAGGCAATTAATGTAAAAAACAGATTCTGGCCGCCCAGCGACATGACAGCAACAACAGTTTATGGAATAGATCATTGATTGTGTTCAGTTTACTGGAGAACTTCCAATTCTATCGATTAGAAAACTTACTTGTACACCATTCCATGCGACACAATAACCGACAAATCATCACTAGCCGACGCAAACAATGGATAGCGTAAATGATAGGCTGAACTTCGAACGGCATTTTTATGCAAACGAATTGTTTGATACGGTTTTGTTGACAAATCCAAATCAAACCAAAGGATTTTCTTATCGTATGTGGACACCAGCAAATTATCACCTTTCGGATGTATTGCCATATCCGAAATCCATTTACTGTTCGATATTAATTTTTTCAAAAGTTCCTGCTTTACTAAATCATAGATACGAACATTTCTTTGTGTCTAAAAAAAAATTTAATCGTAAATTGGTTGTGATTATGATTAGTAAATGGTAATTAGAATTTAAATTTACCGCCACAAATAAACATGGCTTGACAGGATGAAACAAAACACATTGAATGAGTCCTTTACTCTTTGAAAATGGTATTTGTGTTCGTCGTTTTGACAATTGATGAATGAGTGCCGAACGATTTGCTCCCTCTGGCATTACAGTGGCAAAATAATCACCACGTCCATGCCAAGTAACCTAGAAAATCACAAATCAAAAATTAGCTCTTTTTAGAATGATATTTTTCGATTAAGCTAAGTACCTGCTTAATTGGTTTAAAATGTGTCAATATAATTCGAAAGCCATTTCCAAAATCATCACCTTCGGCCACTGACCATTGTACGGCCGATTTGATTCGTTCATTATCTGTAACATTTACCGTTTTATTTCTAATTTTTTTTTTTTTTTATTTTTCAATTACCTAGTCCTTCCATTTTTGGCACTTCCAACAATATATCGTCCGTTTTCTTTATCAAAACTTTATCGCCAACATTTGGATTCAGCAAAATTAATCGTTGTCCACTAGCAATAGCAATAAGGGAAATTTTAGCATTTGGACACCATGCCACTGAACGAACAATATCACCCGTTTGAATAGTTTTAATGCATCGGCCTGTTTGAATTTCCCAAACTAAAATTTTTATTGACGTAAGACATAAATATTAAGTGACAATCGTTAAGAATTTCAATTTACTTTTAACTGTTGTATCATCGGATCCAGATACTAAATATTCACCTTTCGGTTCAACACTAATTGTTCGTATCATATCTGTATGACCATTAAATACCATACTTTCAACAGTCGGAAATGGTTGAAGATCTCTTGGGGATGGTAATTTTGGAATTAAATATTCTGCATCGATCGTTAGCTATAATTTATGCAACAACAAAAAAAATGTTTCAAATATGATTTTTCTAAGCATTTCTTCTATTTGTTATTTCTAGAATAAAATTCCAAGTGGTAATACCATGTACGGAAAATGAAAAGATATGTGGTGTGGATGGCGAGGCACTTATGGACGAATTATAGCAGGTAAGTTTATTCAGTATTAATATTCAATGGTTCAAGTTATGTGGGCAAATGGATGTATTTACAGAGTCGAATTCACTGCTAAGTACATTATTTAAATTACTAAAACAAATTCTTTAAAATGAATAAAAATACATCCGTCCCTCGATTTGCACGGTATTCGGTTTGTAAATTAAAAAAAAAAAACTATGTTTGATTTCTATTATTTTATATTGAATGCACTCATTTCACCAACATCTACAGACGTCACTAGTGCATTGCGTCGCATTACGTTGAATTACGTTGAAAATTAGGCCATGCCACACGCTGTTATCATTGGGCGCCCAAAACAGGTTTTATAGGCAAGACGTACGGAAAGTAAAAGGTAAAAATGCCTAT